>CABFPE010000057.1:1708262-1723275 GCA_900660155.1 Hofstenia miamia | reverse complement strand
CTCGCACAATAAGTGAATAATGGGGCTGAGCTCCATCACAGTTAAATTTCCATAAATTGATGTAAAGTTTTTTGCTTTCATTTTGCTAGTGTCTGGTTACTCTTGTTACACCCTGTATAATAAAAATTATTTATATAATTGAGATACAATTATACTTAGATATCTCCTTCAATCAATGATACTTCCGCTCCAGTGGATATCGCAAGAAAAGTTTCTTCTAATGAAAAGTAATTATTAAATATTTAACAACCAATTTTTAAATAATATAAAATTTCAAAATATGATTTCAGAGATAACATTAACACTTTAAAGAAATTATTTAAAAATATTATTTTTATCTATTTAATTTATATATATATATATATATATATATTTAATTTATATATATATATATATATATATATTACATAGTTTAAATTTGAATTTCCATTATAGATGGAAAAAATCAACATTCTGAGCAGTGGCTACATTAACAACCTAATCAACTTAGGCTTTGCTCGATAAAGTACTATAGAACTATTGGAGAATATTGGTGATAGGTCAGATAACAAAATATTTTTAGAAAAGTTTGTAAATTCTATTTTTTATTTCTTATAATCTTTAACCGTAATAAATCAATATATCTGCTAATAAATTTTTAAGCTAATTTTTCTGAAACTTCTATAGAAGAATCTTACTAAATTTTAACATATTCCTGAGAGCAATATTTAAATACATAGATTTTGCCAATTCACCCTAAATATACTTAATAGAATTTTTTATGTTTAAATTATATAACGGGTAAAACATTAAAAAAACAAATTCTATTTTGAAAAATATTTACTTATATATACATTTAGAAACCGAAGTAAAAATTATATAAAAATTTAGAAACCGAAGTAAAAATGAGAAAAAACAAGAAGCACAAAACCAAAAAGCTCAAAGTCTCCGTCAGTCAAAAAAAACTGTCACAGTAATGTAAGTTAAATTCCAAAACTGTCACATATTTAAATAACTAATATTACAAATACAGGACTTGCCAAAAGTCGCTTCGAAGTTTAAATGCGTATTTCTCGAAAGTCTTATACTTTATATGATATATATATGTAAATGGTTGGCCAAAAGTTGTTTATAGGTTTTATTGGCTGTTTATAGCACGTCTTAACTCTTTTTATTCTTTTTATCGGAGCTCGAAAAGTTTATTTTTGTATGTGACATTGTATTAGAATTTTATTTTAGATCAAAATTTGTTTTTGTCATTGAATTTAAATTGAAACATCTTAAGCGAGACATTGGAATTTTATAGCAGAAACATGAGAAAGACATCGGAAGATTCTAGAAGGATGATTCAACTTTAGTACGATACTCGTTTACAATTGTTTCAAACTAAGTAAGCGTACAAGAGAGCAAACGAACTGAGCAAAGATCCTTTCAGTGAAACGTCTATTCGCAACCTGGTGAAGAAGTTTGAGGAAACCTACTCCTTGCACGACAAACCACGTTAGGGTCAGTCGTCGTTGTGCGAAGATCGTGCGGACTCTGTTCTTGAAAACATGACATCTCTCCAAGAAGCGAATCCTCTCGGTCACTGCAGCTCTCGACACGTCGCAAACGCAACTGGCGTTCCTTCTCGCTCTGTAAGACGAATCTTAAAGCAGACTCTTGGTATGCATCCATATCACATAACAACGCACCAGATGATCTACAAAGCAGACAAGGAAATAGTTTTGCACTTTATTTAAGTCGGTTTAACACTAGCTTTAGTTACAGATATTAATTACAAATTAATCAATAATATGACATTCAATAAAATTACTATTATAACTGGGTGTTTGAGTGGGAATTTTGAAGTAAAATAAAAAGCAAATAAAACCTCCAACCTTCATTTTACTATCATCAAAGAAAAAAATAGAATAGATACTTAAGAAAGATGAAAAAACTGCAATTAAACTTCGAAGCGACTTATGGCCAGCCCTGTATATATATATATATATAGTACACCACCTCTGCATTTGGTATGGTTTTGCATATATTCTAGATTCATTCCTGTAATATTTCTTTTATTGTGTATGAAACATATTTGCCGAAGATGAATCCATTAAAATTTGGGGCTGCTACAAATCTATCAAGTACCATTTACATGGAAATACGTAAAAATGTTGTTTTCGATATCACAAAAGGCGAGTGTGGTCATAATAAATGTGTTAATTGCCCATTTACCAATCAGATTGCAAAGGGTTAAACATTACTTCAGTTATTATGGATGAATTCGACGAATCATTGGATGATATCTTTTACGATATAAATTTGGATAATGCTAAAGAATCTCCAAGCAGTAGCAGATCACAACCACGTTTACAAGCTTGTCTTATTAGTAAAAAAACTAAGTAAAATGAAACATTTTACAAAAGACACATGTTTAGAGCGATTTTCAAACCCAGGTCGGCATAAATCTCATGACATTAACCGTATCAAAGATAAACGCAATCAAGACTTGTCTCCTAAAGATTTTGACTTACTAAATTTTAAAGCATTCTGCAAAAGCTGTTGAAACGGTTAATGATTTCATTGCTCACAAAGAAACTACATCATCAGGTAGAGCCTCAAAAAGTTATCCGCATTTTATTCAAATCTTCCTTAAGAATATTTTTACCAGAACTAAGGAATTACAAAATAGATGGGTTCGCAAAATGTTTGCGTGCATATGCAAACAAGTATAAATCTGCAACTATTGTGCTTTATTTGGCAATTGTAAAGTCCTTCATTACATAAGAAAGGCATTAAATTTTATTTTAACTCTTGGATTACTATTATTGCTGAGCAATCTGCAAGTTTCTGATATTTTTTTCAATTCAAGCTCGCACTACTATTAGACCAGGACCACTCTTATGCTTGTCAGAGATGAATTGCAACAATGCTTAAATGAAAGTACTATTATTGCTGAAAAGCATAAAACAAGTTATAAGCATGCAGTGCGACTTTCATTTACTAGTAAACAGATTAATTTGCTCAATATATATTATTGTAACATCAGTTGGTAGTTGTTATTTATCGGCTAAATCACGCGATTTTCGTGTTTACTAGTGACTAGTTGTTTTCATGTTTGTACATATTGTAAATACGCATTGTATATAAGACAGACCAAAGCATCTGTAAATAGAGAAATAAGTTCAGTTAAATTGTGTTCTCTTGTTACTTAGCTGGAATCACTGTTGCTCTAGTCAATGTTCACCTCAGCAACCTTCTGCTTGACATTAAGCCCTCTGTCATAGCTCTCTCTAGATTCAACCCAGTGATTCTACATTATTAAAGAAAACAACAAAATCACAAAAACTTCTTCAAAAGAAAGTTAATACAGCCATGAAGCAGAAAATTAATAAAAATGTTCAAAAATTCTATTCTTCCCGTCAAGGTTATGATTTCGGCCCAACAGGTATTAGAAAAATGTGGGATTCTCACATTGCCGAGAACAACAGCAACAAGCTATCAAATCAATTGAAAGATGCTCATTTTGAACAAACTGGTCATTGTGAATCAACTGCAAGTGAACAATATGTAAAAAAGCGAAGGGTTGAAAATTTCGAGAAATTACTTGAATTTTACAATGAAGAACTAGGCCAACAATCGTCTACAGCAATTCAATTTAAGAAAAAACGGAAATTCGATCATACATAAACTTAATATACTTTTTTATTTTGGTTTGATACATTTGTAACTTTTTTATTTATCAGGCATTTCATAATAAAATTTTTGCTTGTAAAAAACGCCTCTGATATTTGTACAAAGCGCTTTTATATATATACAGCTACCGCCAAGTCTCTTGAATACTAGGCATAACGCGTATAGTGAGACACATACGCCTGATTAGACATGGTGGACAGCTTACATACCACTCGAATGACTCACTGGCGCGTGCATGCCTCTGTAGACGTGTGCGTATGTGTTCGTGAGCCAATGAAATAATGCGCGAGGCAGTATATTATAACAGTAATATCTATTTTATTGTCATTATAAGTTATGTCTGAATTGCCTACGACCACTCGTGCACAAATTGTGGCTCTCTGTCAGTCTGGAATGCTACAAAATAAGGTCGCGCAGCAGCTGGGACTCTCCAAACAATGCGTCAGTTATACAATGAAGCGATTTCGCGACACTGGCAGCTATGAGTAGCGACCAAGGCGTGGCCGCCCTCGCATCACGTCACCAGCAACCGACAGGATGATAAGAAGAGCGAGTGTGACCAACCCGACTGCTTCTGCATCATCAATTTCGACACACTTGCCTTCACAGGTGTCCACCAGAACAGTTCAACAGCGATTGGGCACCGAGTTTGGCTTAAAAGCCTATCTACCAGCAAAGAAACCACTTTTGTTGGCGAAAAACATCAATGACAGTTTAGCGTTTTGTCGCGCTGTCTTGCATTATACAGCAGAAATGTGGCACCGAGTGTTGTTTAGCGATGAAACGACACTACGTCAGTTTGCCAATCGTGGAGCGTCAGTCATTCGCAGACCGGTAGGTGCTCGTTTTCATCCTAGGTACGTTGTTCCCACTGTCAAGCACTCACCCAGTGTGATGGTCTGGGGCAACTTTAGCGCTACGAGGCAATCTGTGGTTTTTACCGCCTAATGAGACAATGAGGACTGCTAATTACATGCAGATGTTGCAAGAACGCCTAAAACCAATGATAAGGTCTTGGCTCCTTGGCCACGAAATAGCCCAGACCTCAACCCAATTGAGAATTTGTGGGCTGTTGTTAAGTCTAAAGTCGCCGCGCACAACCCAGGCAGCTACAATGAACTTGTGGAGATTATTAAGAAAGTATGGTGCACTGAAATCACCGTTGATATGTGCAAAACGCTGGCAGAAAGTATGCCCAGGCGAGTAGCCGCCGTACTGAATAATGGTGGCAAGGCCACGAAGTATTGAACATTAAACATTTCTGTATCTTGTATAATGCCTGTATGATGTTTTTGCTTGAATATAAGTGTCTTATTCCTTTTTAAACATCAATTATGTGAAAAAATATAAACAAACTCAATATTATGTCTAAGTCAAGAGACTTTTGGCGGCAGCTGTATATATATTATATGAGGTTATTCTAGTTGTTTGCTTTATATATTTATGAAACTTATTATCGTGAATAATTTACATGTAGTTTTGTCTGAGCTTCATAGAATTTCTTGATTTACTTGCATTGGGGCATATGTAAAAGCACAGCAAATAAAATAAGGGAGTATGCATAACTTATCATTCATTCAATTGAATATGGAACCTAAGCATTCACTATCAGACTCCAACACAAATGAGCGATGGCACAGGGATGAAAATATGCTACCCTGGAGTGAAATATTTGAAGAATTCTCATATTGGAAAGGAAGCAGGACTCAGAAGAGATTTTTTTAATATTCACCTGCAGCACCCCGCTGCTTATCCATGCAAAAAAAATTGGAAACGACGTAAAAATGTAAAGCTATTTATTATTTGTTACAATTTTTTATGTCATATACAGTACTGGAAAAAAGAATTCGGCCACCCATGATGTGCCATAAATATTTCGAAAAAATTGTCTCCAAGAATGTCATAGGTAATTTTTCATTAATTTGGTGTTGAAGAAAGAGGAATTCATCAATGTTGAGAAATAATTATCAATGTTTACCTTAAATCTCAAGGAGAAATCCTACAATGCTTGTGGTTAGCTAATTTTTTCTTGGGAAAAATGTATTCGGCTACTTCAGACCAAATCAGAGAATCTGAAAAAAATTTCATTGGCTGAGCTTTTTTCAGTTTATTTAGTTTGAAAATATCTAATCACAGCCTTTTTTCGACATATATGATGCCTGGTTACATACCTATTGCCATCCACGAGTTGATTATCCCCAAACATTTGGAAGGAATGAATCAGTGCCGGGGATATTAACAGACGTTTCACTTCTGAAAACATCATTGCCCTCAAGCCAAAGTCCGGAAGATCAAAGAAGACCTCCAAGACTTTCCAATCAGCTCTTGTGTGCCTTTCAAAGCGAAATTCCATTAAGATTTCAGAAGAACTTCGCAATGAATGGGCTAATGGTCACCTCGTAAGGCCAAAACATTCTGAAGGAGTACTCATTGGGACTTTTATGCCGTCCTGAAAGCTATTCTTAACCTCAAAGCAAAGATTACGCCGGATGAGGTCGCCCAGTTGATGAGAGACAATTCGTCTGAAAATTGGTTTAATTTTATATTTTCAGATGAGTCAAGTTTTGAGCTCTATTAATCAAAAATAATATTGATAAAAAGATAAAAAGAAAAACTGTGCAAAAGTTCTTGCCTCAGTTTATTCGGGGACCATGAAGTATGGTGGGAAGTCTGTCATGGTATGGGCTGCAGTATTGAAGCATGGCCTTCACAAGATTGTTCACATTACTGGTACTCTCCGAAGCTCACAATATGCTTGGATTCTACAGAAGGAACTCCTACCAATTCTTACAAGTGATTCAATATATCAGCAGGATGGTGCTCCATGTCATACCTCAAAAGAAATGAAAAACCTCTTCCACAATAAGAGGATTGTTATCCTTGATGATTGGCCTGGTCAATCTCCAGACCTTAACATTGAAAATATGTGAAAAGAGGTCAAATATCGGATTGGACAACATACTCTTCACACTGAACACGAGCTGTTGAAAGCAATAAAGAAAACATTTTTTTCGCAATTCCCAACAGCTTTATTGAAAGACTTTTTGCCTCAATCCCGGATCGCCTTGAAGCTGTTATTCGCTCAAAGGGACATCCTACAAAATATTAGAAGGGACAATTTTCTTGCTTAGTGCTTGTATTGCATCAATTATTAATGTATGCATCTTATTTTGAATTTACTTTTTTCGGATTTGCTCATTTGTTAAATTTTTTTTCAGATGGCCACTACAAGTTTTCTAATTTGGATTAAAAATTAATAGCCAATTGTTATTCTACATATTTTATGGTATTCGCCACACAAATTTTCCTTTCTTAATCAAAGTAACAATTAGTTATAATTTTGTGCACACTCTATCCAATGAATGTTCATTATTTATTCAAAATAGCAAGGTGGTCGAATACATATTTCCAGTACTGCGTTAAGATAGCATTCATAATCGTTTTTCTGCGTACGCCATCGCGTGAACAAAAATATTAATAGTGCTTCAACAAAACTGCATCAATATTTTTAGTTAACCCTGTAAATTTATTTAGGATTCCAATGTCAGGATTGCCGTGGTATGTTATGTACACAACACAACATGTCGTGTGTGATACGAAAATTTAGTGTCATAAAGCTTACAATTTTGCTTTTATCCAAAATATATCTAATCTAAATATGATTATTTTTATTTTCAAACCTCGTATTTTTATTGATGCAATGTAAATAAAGAAAGTAAACTTCCATTAGTTAGGGTATTTAAGGAATGTGATTTTACAATATGGTGGAAAAATAGCAAATTTATAATATATTTTTTGAATTTGTATACAATTATTTTAAGAAACTTAAAAATTTCAAACATATTATCTGATTTCATCAAGAAACTTTTAAGAAATCCACAAATATACTAAATATTGCACTACTTTTTAGTTTTAGCTGTTCTATGGTTTTTAAAAATAGTTCCCAACTTAACTCTGACATTTCTTACAATATATATATATATATATATATATACATGTATATATATAATATATATATATATATATATATATATATATATATATATTTGGTTTCCGCCAATCACAATTCTTAAAAAATTGAAAGATTCCACCTACTTCAGCTTCGTTGGATAACAGGTCTTTATCACAAACCGGTACTAGTAAATACTATGTATTTACTATTATTTCGGGAGGATCCTCCCATGTATAAATAGGTCAATATTGTGTGCAGTGCGGTTATTAAAAATTTTAGTATTAAAACTTTGTAGCTGCATTCTCTCTATTATCTGTTATATCAAATGACAACTTGTAGCTAAATCAAATCTGGAGAAGACAGAGGTTAGATTTCTTGTATCTCATGTGTAGGTCCTGCCCGTAGTCCTATAGGAAGTGTAACCCTTTTCAGTAAAGGATTTTATTTACCGATGGCTTATTAGTTAATTTATTTCATGATGGCGGATAAAATGATCAGGGTCGACATTTTCACCATGTAAACTAACTCAGTATTAGTGACTCAATTACGTACAATTTCAACCTGTAGCTATTTACTCTCAATCATTATTTCTGTTTAACGTTTCACTGAATGCATGCAGTACTTTAATTCATAGTAAATATCCATGCTTCTTTAATTGGAGTTCTATTGCCTACTTGCAAGTAGTTGATTCTAGTTCACTAAATCGTTATAAAGTGGTTTATGCTAGTCTTATATGATCCCTGATGATGCTAGATGGTGACCCAAGACTGTGAAAAAGAACACAATGCTGAAAATGGATTTTCTGTTCTTGTAATGAAGAAAATTGTTTTTCTTATGATGAAGACAATTGTGTTATACCTTTCCAAAAATGTATGTTATTCATTAATTGGTACCGAATACTCTTCATTGAAAATTGGAAAATTTGTGCTATAAGGTATTTTATTACTAAACTTTTTCCCTGGTTATACCTTACTATGGAACAACCAAGATACTTCCCCATGCTTGGTTCTAAGACTAACTCGTTTCCTTCCTGTAGGAATTCTTTATATGAAATATCCACGAATTATACTGCCACAAATTTAAAGGAAGAGCTAATTGACATTGTTTTAGAATTAAATTAACAACTAGAAGAAATTGATCAACAGTTATTGTCAACCTCAACTAATGTAAATCAAACCACCCAAATTGAAGAAAACCAGTATGTGACATGTGCACAGCTTCAAAGTTTTGAAGAAGTATTGGAAAATATATTAGTCGTTCAGAAACAACATTCTAGACACATTGAATAATTTTCTGAACCCTACTAGTCAGCCAATGATCCCCATTAATCATCTGCCTACCGAAAATGATAAAATTTCTCTATTGTCATCGCTGCCCCCAATGCCAAAACTCAGAAGAAGGCGTCTATCAAACAATGCTCCTCCATAATCAACACTGCAACAAATTTTTGACACTAAGTCTAAAGAATGGGCATCAATGCTACCAAATGATCCATTAAAAACCAACATAAAATTTCCGAAAATGGCAAAATTCTACATTAAAGGAAAAATCGTCCATCAGGAGTTGATATTATTTGAAATCAGACTCTAATGCACCTGCTAAATTCCAACATTATGTAACTAGAGTTCTTTTTAATAGAATATATATATATATATATATATATATATATTAGTTAGTTAGTCTCAAAAGTAATTCATGAACAGCATTACACTTAAGAAGTTAGTACAAGTAGTCTCAAAGCAGTTTAGAAAATTTGAAATGAAAATTCCTAATGAAGGAAACATCATTCAGTATTTGTCTTTACAGTCCCAATCCTTGTAGATATTCTTCAACCAGTCTGGCACAAATTTCCCTGATTTGTTTCCATTCTCTACATGCGGATAGCTTTTGTTTGAGGGCTGGCAAGGAGCTAAATTTGATGTAGACGATCTTTAATCACGTTCAAATCGGCACTATATCCCTGCCATGAAAGAACAGGTATGCCTTTGTTCTTGAACCATTCCATGGCACGTTTTGAAGTATGGCAAGGCGTCTTATCCTGTTGAAAAACACTACAATTACATAGTTCAATAGAATTTTCCATTTTCTCATCCAAAATACAATGTATGTTTTTCAATTTATTTTCCTTTCTGGTTTCATAGTAGAAACACCCCCAAAAATAACTCCTTGAAAGCATATCACTGTCTTACGCATATAGACAGGTTCAAGTGGGGCAGAATGTGGAGGTCAGTTGACAACGTTTGGACCACAATCTTCTTGCTGAAGTACCAAACCTTTTCCCATTCTTGCAGGTTACAATCTTTATATTGATTGAAAAGTCGTTCAATGGGCTCCATGATCCTATAATTTTTGTTTTATTATCCTGAACTCTATATACTTAGTTATACATAATGTTTGAAAGAATGGCTTTACGAGGTATATTGCCATAAAACATAAAAATTTTAGTAAATTCATTATCTATGACATGGTAACGTATCAATATTACATATAGCCTATCATGTTCCTTTGACAATCTTGTTATTTTGATGTCCAGAATTGTTCGCAGAATTATTTATTACGTGAAACAATATACACAATTGCATAGATTATTATACTTCACTAGGTTGGTACAAGATCTAGAAGCAAATCAGTCTACATTATATTGTCTTGCATTCAACCTTTTACGTAAGTTCAAAAGAACAGCATAGTTATCCAATTTAAGCAAAGTTTCCCAAACAATTTTGAGATCTATGATTTCATTCATTTATTTACATCAAGAGTTTGTTGCGTATGTTGCTATTTCAAATTTCTAATGGAGCGTACTACAATAGAAATACAAAAGTAAGTAAATATTACACATATTTCATATAAACAAATGCATGTAGTGTTCCTTTCTAATTTACTGACATTATGCCATCTAGCGAATGATCTGTTAATGAAAACAACGCAATTACTACTTGCGAAAATAAAAAAATGTATCTCTGTAAATAGAAATCGTAATTTGATAGCAAGGAAACTAGTCTTAACTAGGAAAATGGGGTAAAAATAACGATGAAAACAAGTAAAATTATGTATTAAGTAGAATTCAATGTTTTCATACTGAACGTTTGGTAAAAACAAAATTATAAAAATCTAGAAATCGTATTTTTCAAAATTTATAAAAAAGTTTCGCATTGTTTTCCAACTGTACATATAGGGCGTAAGCATTATAAAATGTAATTCAAACTAGTGTAATAATTGCATACATAGATAATATAGCTCTTAGCTTTATACTAAATTAGTGTTATCAAGTAAGAATGTATGGCAGACGGACTTGATGGATATATGCTCAAGCGTTAGTAACTTCTTAATTGTTCTATGTGTACCATGCCACGCATTGATTTACATTGGAAATAAGGTGCAAAGACCACTTGCGGGAAAAATCGCAGCAATTTTCTACATTTATAGTTTTTCTTCTTTGCTTGTGTTTGTGATCTACAGTCTTCCTTACGTTAAAAAAGATGGTACGTAATTTTATTTATCTGCAAATATATCACTATGTGTTAGAATGGGTAATGAATAATATTAAGAAATGTGAAATATGATTCAAAGTTTTCAGCTCATCATTAATCAATCAACCCAATTGCTAAATCTCCATAAAGAAAGAAATTTTGAAAATTAGACAGTTTTAATAAAATTGTGCAAAAAAGTTTCAAAATAACCTTACAAAATATGTCATATGCACGGTACTGGACAATTTTCTTCATAGAAATTCAATAAAATATAAAAATATCAATAAAACAGTTACAATTCTGGAAACACAGTCCCCTATATTTTTATGCCTTGCTATCAAATTTTGCTAAATTTTCGATTCCAATAGATGCCACTCAACACTTATTACGACATCTTGCAAATTGGCAAATGTTCTCGGTTGGAGGAAGTTCTAGAAGATCGGGTGATTATGCAAGGTCCACTTTTCATAATGGGTCTGATTATTTCTCCTGAAGGCTTTCCACTTTATGCTAAATAGGGCCAACTGATTGTGATCAGCTTTCTTTGCATTGTGAACTTTCAGTTCACAACCTTTTTTTCAAAGAGGTCCTTAAAGCTTTTACACCCCAAAGACCTATTTTAGAATCTCAGCTTACCCATGTGGCTGCTAATAATGATCCTTTTATCAAGACGTTGAGTAGTTACAGGGAAACCTAAAACTGAAGATCTTTGGATATTTTGGAATCCTTTCTGAGAATTTCTCTAGTAAAGAAAAACTAACTGAAATGAGGAACTGGACGTAATTTCCCATGGCACGCCAATTACTTCTGATTTTTTCTGATTCATAATTTTCTAAGAGGCTCCAAGTGAGAGGGCAGCATTCAGGCCCGTGGCTCGCATTTGCAAGTTAGGGAGGACATGGCCTCGCAAAGTTCAATTAATTAATCATAGTTTTACTGATATGAAATAATTTCGCACTTTTTCATTGAATTTTCAATAGAATGGCATTAGTAGTTTATATATTTTAACTAAAATATATTCACTCTAGCTTAGTTACAGAATATTAGAATTCATACTATGGAGTTTTGTATTCAGGATACATGGAAGAAGGGAAGTGGGGCCAATTGACCCAACAGGGACGCAAAGACCCCCCCCCCGAAACCACAGCCCTGCCCAGCATGTGTAAATCCAGCGCTTACTGCATGTGTTTTGGAGCTCATTTTTTTCATACACCTTATTAGATACAAACCAACCTACATTACATTTTTAGCCAGGGAACAAAACCGGCAAACGATTATTTTTTATTGTAATTCGACATGGTCTTACTGTAGAAAAATATAATTTTTGATCATTTTGAACAACTGTTTGCTCCAATTTCAGCTATTTTTTAGCACTTTTTACCACGGTTTTGGACAATTTCTTACCAACTAAGATCTGGATTCTTGTGTAAGAAATTCGAATAGTAACAAGTTTTAAAAAACGAATTTCCGATATTTGGAAAAAATTAATATCTGCTGAGGCTTTATATGCATAATATTTTATGTTTAACTTATTGTTTGCTCACATTAATGCATTGATTCTTAGTGAAAACTTCCGCATATATATATATATATATATATATATATATATATATATATATCTGTTCAAACTTTGGCTGTCTGACCGGTGAGTTTGAGTACGAAATTATTTGACCTGCCTGCTATTATGAATGCAAAATAATGGCATAAATTGTGCCCTCATGAACTCAACTTCCTTATGGCTTAATTAATTATTGCAATTGAATTTTAAGAGTGTCTTTCATTTGAAATCATTCCAACTTATAAATTTCAAATTACTATCCAAATTGTTAAACTCTTTCTTTTAGTTTCTTCAATGACTGTATATTTAGGCACGATGCATTCACAGGATTTGGAATTCACTGTAATTTTGGGGTTAATTGCACTAAATTTTCTCTACATTTACACAGGAATGCACGCATATCTTAGAATTAAAGTAGGTTTAAATTTGTATGCATATTCGATGCAGATTTAATACATATGATTAATAGGAATTGAACAAAACAGCATAATATAGCATGAGAGGTTTATAAAGTTTTCACTAGTTATATAATTAAGTAATCAATATGTTACAACTTGCATTTATTAAAATATTTAAATGCTCGAAATTATTGCTTTTTAGAATAATGTTATTTTTGAAATCATGATTATCAAAGTAAATGCTGTACATATTACAAGCATATGCAAAACATATATATAACTGCAGTACTTCAAAGACTATCTTGATTTTATCCATTAATGGAACTCTTGTATTGCTGGCACAGCAATTGGAGTCTCCTTCTACTGCGCCAAATACAAAGTAATCCATGGGGTTAAGGTTTGTGGCGCTTGGAGGCCAAACATTTGGACTGCTGACGTCGCAAAAATGTTCAGCCAACCATTTCTGACTTATTGAAAGGGTTTGTGGCAACACTGCTAACGATCGGCTACAGCATGACCCTTATGGCTGCGGGCAGCCACGAATTCAATCGTCAAGTGAGATTTGAACAACCATAAGCTTAAACAATTTATTGCTTTGACTTTCAAACTGATTTTTGCAGGTTGTTTACAATGAATAATGAGTTTTATTAAAGGAAGTAAACTACTAACTACTAGTCTTAGCTGACCGTTTTCAATTTTAGGTGAAGCAGCAAAAGAACATTTCTATTTCGTATTCTGATTTCTTTATTTTGTTTTTATTTGATCGTTGTGCAATGTGGCAGGAGAGATATGAAATTTATTATAATTAATGTAGTAATTTCAATAAATGAATTTTAGTTTTGTTCGTACCTTTTATTAATTTTGTGTATAAGCTAGTAGGGTATCGTATGACGCATTGTATTAGAAGAAAATAACAAAAAAAACAACAAATTTTATCGATTAGAGCAAATCTTGGCCTTAATTGCGCACTACTTAAATATTTTTTAAAGCTTTTATTAAACGTAGTAATCTTTTTACTAATCAAAGACCCTGGCAGCAGTCGGAAATTTTAATTAATACAGAAATATATCCAGAGATTATATTGGTAAGAGATTTAAAATCACCTAGAATTCCGAAAATCTGAATGTTTTCAATCAAATAGTGTGCGTCATAATGAACAACATCAAGGAACATACCAGGCTGTTAGAGGCAAACTATGAGCAAAGAAATGCAGCATGCGCCATGAGAGCAGTGCAAGGCAACCCTATCCCTCCAAGTTTTGGAGGAAGTCTGGCTTAAGAAAGATTTGTAGCATTTAAGGCAACGTTAGTAATATCTTCAGATACATTGAGTTATGACTTGATTATACTCATCTAATAGGTTGTCGTTGAGAAGGCATAGAGCAGTGCGCAGATAATTAATAAGCTTTGGCATGCTTACATAATCTTTCAAAAGAAACAAAGCAGTTTGAACTTCTAGTAATAGAAGGTTGCCTTAGAGGTGCTTGAACTCAGCTGTCTTACTTTCAAGAGGTTTGCACTGGGCATTATGACCTAGAGGAGATCCAAGAGCTATGAGATTCTCAACTGCAATCAATTTGATGTCTAGGTATCTACTTTTAAAATCACTCATGGTTTTCGCACGAAGCTTCTGCTGCTTTGAGGTGGTGTTGTACACCAATTCGATTTGACCAAATTCCCTCTTTCTCTCAGATGCTACACACTTCCCAGCACACTTACCTATAAGACAAAGTAGCATGTTTCCTATTGCTATGGGTTGGTAACCTCTTGATTTTTTTAGAGCAAACAAATTCGCTCCGAAAAATACAATCTGATGTGATTTACCAGATAAAACTACATTAATGAAATCTATGAGAGCAACACAAAGATTGATTGCTGCTGTTCCGTTGTCTTCCACAACCAGGTCTTTGAATAATTGCGGTCTTCGTTGAACAGGTCTACCAGATGAGCCTAGGGGAAACGATATAAAGCTCTTT
>CABFPE010000057.1:1669147-1696323 GCA_900660155.1 Hofstenia miamia | reverse complement strand
CACCGCCCCATTGAGAGGTAGTCCGAACTCATTCAACTTTCATATTATTCTCTCAGCTATAAGTGCCCCTGACTTCTTCAGTTCCACTAGTCCATACGCTGCTTCATTCAGCTGCGCTTGCTGCTCCAAATACTCGTCCAGAGTTTTGGGAATGGTGTTCTCCTCAGAATAGGTGATGTGAAACTCCTCTGTATAACATTTTTCAATGATTTCCGCAAAACACACAAAGTCTTCTCAAATGTCATTTAGTTCACTGTCAAAGTATCGAAAGCACAGTGACATTTGCTCCACACCGGATATACGAATCGCGGAAAGTAGGGATTGAGCTTGAGAAGAAGCATTAGAATCCGTCCAACGTGCGATTGCCATCAGAGCTCGGGTGATGGCAACATAATATGTCACGAACTGCTCCAAAGAAGTCACCCGGGCTATCCAACGAGTCTCACACAGCTGTTGAATGATGAGATGCTTCTTATCTTCTGATGTTCCAGGAGAAAGTTGGACGGTTTTCCGCAATGTCAGTATTCGTTTGTTGCTTCCAGACAAGAACTTCTGTATCTGTGAAACTGTTGAAACCATGTTACAAATTTGCGGGATTTTCAATGCGTGGGTAATGTCCAGATTAAGAGAATGAGCAGAGCAATGGTAATAGTCTGCATGAGGGCATACTTTCTTAATGTTGGCTGACGTACCAACAATTTCTGATGACATCAAGGATGCTCCATCGTATCCTTGTGCCACCACCCCATTGAGAGGTAGTCCGAACTCATTCAACTTTCATATTATTCTCTCAGCTATAAGTGCCCCTGACTTCTTCAGTTCCACTAGTCCATACGCTGCTTCATTCAGCTGCGCTTGCTGCTCCAAATACTCGTCCAGAGTTTTGGGAATGGTGTTCTCCTCAGAATAGGTGATGTGTGAAACTCCTCTGTATAATTTTTCAATGATGTCCGCAAAACACACAAAGTCTTCTCAAATGTCATTTAGTTCACTGTCAAAGTATCGAAAGCACAGTGACATTTGCTCCACACCGGATATATCTGTGGTCTCATCTGCAAGGATTGTGTAGTACCAACCACGCTTGACCCGTGTCAGTATTGAATCCTGAATTTGCGCGCCAATGCAGGATATGAGGTCGTTTTGGATATGAGGACTTGTGTACAAAGCATTCTCAGCAGTAGTTGTCAGATGCTGCTTGAGTTCAGTGTCGCCGGCGTCAACTCGGAACTTGAGCAGTCTCCTGAACAGACCTTCTCCATGTATGTTTTGACCCAAGACAAATGGACCAGAATCACTGTTTCCCTGAGGTGTGACAATATTTTGAGCGCAGAATATGATTGTTTTAATCACTGGTTTGAGGGCATTTCGATTGGCTTGGCACATTCTCTGGTGATGCTTGTAAATTTTGCTGTAAATGTTGGTATTGTCGTCGAAGTCTTGTACAAAGAGTTTGCAGTGTGTCTCAGCAAATTTGTGACATTCCAAGTTTAAGTGTTTCACAAAATCGCCAGTCTGATCTGTGAGTCTGTCATACTGTTGGAGCAGTTTGGTCACAAGTTTTCCCAGTGTTCACTTGTCTGTTTCTAAAGGCTGAACAACAACGCAAAACTTGCAGAACAAACCCTCTTTGCTCATGCTGTATGCGAAATGAGGATTGCTGTTAATTTGCAGCTGTGAAAGGTGTCTCTTGAATGTTTTTTCGCCATACTGCTTGCTGCTATGTGGCCAGACGAAACCTGAAGGGGCTGTCCAAATAGTCAAAATTATATATCTCTTTAGTGTGTCTGGACACTTTTCACTCAAAAACAGTCCAATGTCATAGTCTGGTTGCTCATATGATCCCGTTGACGTGGGTGTCTTGTTGCCAACTAGCACAGATTGCGATTGAGGTGTCACAAACACATCTGCAGGTGAGAGCATTGGTTGGGGGACAGGTGCCATGGATTGTTGCACCAAACAGGTGAAGAAGAGAAACTCAATGTTGATTGCTTCAACTTCAACTTTTTTGTTGGTGGACTTGGGGCACCCAACATGATGTCTTCACAATCTAAAATAAATGTCAATTACTTGTCAGCATAAAGCAGGTACAAGTTTGAAATCAGCTCTGTGTATATAAGTAAAAAAGTAAATTTCATTCATTACCAACCCAAATGATACCATTCTTGTACTTATCTTATGTTTTCAGTAGAGAGAGGGAAGTACATGACAAATTAGTACAGCTAAAGCAGAAAGAGGTGTTTAGCACCAGATATTTAAAGTTGCGGTTAAATTATAAAATTAAATTGATGCATAAAAACAAGTTAAGAAATAATAAGGTTAGCACAGCTATACTTGATGTCCTTAACCATACAGCATTAATAAATATTCAAATTGCGTGCAATCTATTGTATATTTTAACAACATAATATTCCCGCTCTATTTTTCAACTTGTATTCCCATTGGAGAAAGCTTATGTTATGTGTGGACAATGGAAAACAAATGGAAAAAAAGTTTGTAACTTGAACCACAAAAATTATTTGCAACTGTGTGAAAATGGCAGTTAGAGCAATTTTCCAAGAAAAAAATCTAAAATATAAAATTCAGGATAATTCAGGTTAATGTCCCATGAAAGGAAACACATTTTGTAAACGCCATCTCCCTATCATTTAAAAGATCTGTCAAAAAATATTATACTATCATCAAGGGGGGAGCCACAGCTCCTACGCCCCCCCCTAAATAGGTCCATGTGCACATGTTTTTTGTTGATTTTTGTTTTTGTAATATAAACTCATCTCCTAATTTCTTCCTTTATTCCTTTATTAATTAATAGTTTATTAGAGATTTCATTTTTTACTTTTATATAGTGTTGTCTATTAGTTAAATATGAGTTAATAACTTAGTTGCATATTCATTAAAGTTGTATATATGTTTTAATTTTTAAATTAGTATTTCATGATCTATTGAATTAAATGCTTTTGATAGATCTAATGATAACATATAAACACAGGCCAAAAGTCAACATCATAATTTGTTATGACTCAAAGATGCATGGCAGACTAAAAAGACCTTACTGGATGAGTACCATACACACTATGTTTGATGAGGATTTCAACCTCACCCACTTGTGCCAGCTCCTTGACAGTAAAAAGTCCATCCAAAAGTTTGAGTGCTTTAACATCAATTTTGAGAACCTTCTCATCTTTTATTTTTTCCATGTAGGCAAAGCAAACCACCCTAAGATTATGGAAAAGATTGAGATTGCATATCAGCTTGCTAAGGTTGAGAACATCCACCTTGTTATGTTTTTAAAAGAAGAGTATCAGGAAGACATACCTGAACAGGTCAAGAGCCTCCACTTCTGGATGGAGAACTTCACCATCTTGTACAGTAACTGCTATCAGCCTGTTAGTATGCATCATACCAACATTATTTTGATTACCAAGTTCATCTACACAGATCTCTTGTTATGTAGGAAGATCCCCACTCACTGCCTTGCTGTCAACACAAGGCTCATCATCAATGCTGCTGTGCACACTCAGACTCTTGAGTCTATAAACATTAACCTGCCTGGCCTAGCTGCCATCACAGATCTTCACATTAGCTTCACTTATTCTCAGTGCACAACCACTCTTGCTGAAATAGATGAAATCTAGACAAACCTTAAGGCAGACTAAAGCCCCAAGTATGTGTGGCCAACAATAAAAATTCGTAGTCCAAACACACAATACTCTTGATCTGTAGAGAGACTACTCATGGAGCTGCGCATATCATACATTTCTCAGGACCAGCAAAACTTCGCCAAAAAGTTGTTCTCCAAAAAATTCACCCCACCTATCCAGTCATATGGAGCCATGTGGATTTTATTGATCTTCCTCACTAGTGATCCACAACTTCAACTGCCTCTTGACTGGAACACCTAAGAGTGACTAGCCTGACAATGCACACATGATCTAGCAATTAGTCCCACAGCCTGGCTACTTCATGCATGCTCCTTACCAGCATCTTCCAAGACAACCAAGGAAGCTATGGAGTGCTTCTAAAAGTTTTACACAAGGCTCATCAGCATGAGCAGTCTGCTATGGCGCCTTCCACTGCAAATGATAGTGAACCATCTTGGTTTTGCCTTCTCTGATCTTAATGTCTTCTCTGATTTGAGGAAAAGTATATTTGGGGAGCCACTGCTGAGACAAAGTTCCTGTCACTAGATTCCAAGTACACACTACTGTGCACAAGCTGCCTAATCTGTTGGGAGCCTGGATCCACACAGCAGTTTTTAGAGCTGGTCAAACACTATAATGTGAACAATAAAACTGAGATTCTCTTTAACCTAAAGAAAATGAACTACCCCAAAAGCAACTACAATAAAATTGCCAAAACCAGGAGACACAGAAGTTATTGTCAGTTCCCATGGTCCAACTTTTACCACAAATTTAACTGTGCAATGGGGGGTGTAGAGTCACTCAGGGCCCCTATTTGGATTAATTTGATTATTTGGCTCTCTAATTTAGCATTATGTCATTTATTTGTATCAATTTATTCTATTTTTTTAGTGCAGTTATTCAATCATTTTATTATTTGTCCCCTTGATTTAATCTGACGTGTTATTGCTTGTTTAATTTTGCAAGGGAACTCATGTGAAGTTTGTCAACATATGCTAGGTAATAATTCACAATAAAATTTATTCTTGCTTCAACACTGTTTGCTTTTGAATTTTATTACTAACCCTTTTTAGATTCTTCATAGATTTTAGTTTAATAAATTTGATTAAGAGCCAGCAACAATTTGGGAGACACTGTGCTGTGTCTGGGGTGACAACTAGCCCCCTAACAGATGACAGCCCAAATCATGGTTGCTTTAAGTTATGGCTACATATACATGTAGGGAATAACAAATTTTACTTTGATCTTTTCATTTCATACATGCACATAAAACATCACACTGCAAATATATTATGCCATTGGCAAACATGAATGCATAGTAACTACTTGCCTTTTGTTTTATTATTTACATGAGCTGAGATAATAGAACTCTGACCTAAATTGTTTATTTGAGCTAGAAATTAATACTTGAGACACACAATTAGCACCTTGGAAAGTAAGGATGGGTTCATGGATAAGGCTTCAGCATGATGCCATGTGAATTGGTTGCTGCAGGAAACATGTTCTCTGTGGATAGTTTCTGTTTTTCTTTAGTGAATCAGTGAACCACCAATGTTCTCTTTTTTGCTAGAGTGTGGGTTGCTTTCTACAATGGTAGCCTCTGCAATCTTTGAGTTTTTCAGTACCACTGGAGTAGCTGGAGCACACCCATGATTCTACACTGTTAGTTGGAATCTCACCATGCAGAGAAGGTTGTATTGTATCTAGAGGAGTAGTAATAGAAATATTTAATTATAGTCAATCTCTAAACTGTTGGGATTCTATATTTATTGTAAAAGGAAAAAGACAATCTTTTTTTCAATAGGAAAGTTGATTTTCCCTAAATAAGAATGAAATGTCTTTTGACCTAAAATAAAATATTTTTTTCTGTTAGCTCTGTTAACCTATAAAAAAGATAATTTTCACTTCTTATTGTATAAAAATGAGCTCAACTCTTTTAAACCAGACAAAACTTTCAAATTTAACTTCCTGTGTTAAAGAGAAGTACCAGAGAATTAATTAAAATGAAAAATTGAAGAAATTTGTAAACTCAAATTTTTTAGCAATTGTGTAAGTAAAAAACACAATTTGTAAGCATTAAAGTTGGTACTAAGGAAGCAAGGCCTTTCTATGGGGGATGTGTATTCCCCCTGGATATTCATAAACCAACTGGCTACATTCAAAACCAAAAGTAGGTTTCACATTTCCAAATTATAAATATACTGGACCATATATTCATTTACAGAAACAATTAAAAAATAATGTAAAACCATATAATACAATTGATACTGTTTCTAGTGAACATGATATATGCTATGCTAACACACAAGATTCTAATGGTAAAAGAAACTGTGATAAACAAAGTTTAAATAATTTAAGAAATGCTAAGCCTACAAATATTGATGAAATATTTAAAAATTTACTTGTTTCAAATCTTATTGGTGCAATGCATATGTTATATTTGGTGAAATGTGTTAATAAAAAAACTTAAGCTTAGTTTTAGCTAATGAACTTCCCAACTTTCAGGAAAAGATGAGTGATTTTAACTCACATGGATGAAATCATGTGTGTTGACTTACTTGGCATGCAAAAATTCAACAGATAGAATAAGTGCTATAAATATTTGTTGATGATTGGAGATGCATTTTCAAAGTATGGATAGATTAATCATCTAAATGATAAGACTTTACCCCTTAAGTGTAAATGGGAAACTTTATTCACTGATTGTTTAGCACCTAAGCTTAAAGTATACAGAATTCCAAGATTTTTATGGGTTAATAAAGAAAAATAGTTCTCTAATTTTCCATGTTCAACAACTTCTTGATAAGCATAGAATAAAGGTGTACTCAGTAGAATTTAAGGAAAAAATTCAATATATAAAAAAAATATCTCTGTAAAAATGACTCCAATTGAAGCATCAAAAAAATGATGATGAAGTTTACACCACTTTGTACAATATGGATGAATTTGAGAGTGCTAAAGAAAGTTAGGTCCTAAACCATCAGATAACAAATTTATCCTCACCATTGCAATTGACAGAGTTAACTGCTGTACATTTGTCTTCTTACAGCTAAGTTAAGAGTAGGTGACAAAGTTAATATAAAGAAAATGAACTTTAAGTTTTTGGTAAAATTATACACCAAACTGGACAAAAGAAATATTTTTTGTTGATAAAATAAAAATTAGAGATACTATAACATACAAATTGAAGGATTTTGATTATTATAAAGACAATAGGATCATTTTATGAATATGAATTAGTCAAGATATATTTAGAATAAAAAAATATTGGAGAAAAAAATTAATCTTTATTGGCTTTTGTTTGAAGTTTATATTTTGTGTTGGATATTTAAGAAATTCCCTTGTTATTAATTTGCAAAATCCTTGAAGTATCAATTTCCAATATTTCTCAATATTTTTTTTATCATTTGATAATAATCAAAAAAATTTTGCTTACATTTAATTAAATATATATTTACTTGTCTATCTTTTGATCTCAAGTGCCAAGAAAACCTTGTTGCCAGATAATTAAAAGTTGATCTAATGTAATTATTTTAGAATTTTCAAATAATACTTCATATATCCTTCCTTTTTATAGGCACTATTTAACATAGATAGCACTACTGTGACATAATCCATCAAAACTATCATGTGTGGTCAAGATGAGAGGAAAGGATGAATGAAACAAAGACTAAAAATATTTATAATGATTATAATGATTAAATTGTAAACACATGATAAGATTGATTATTTCATTTTGTAAAATGTTTTGTGCAATTACATTTAAAATTATGCTCAACAGTATTTGACAAAACAAAAGATGGTCAAACAGCATAGTCAAATTAACGCTGACATTGCGTAATCATAGCAGAAATATTAAACGAGGGAAAAACTGTAAACAAGAACTATTAACAGGTACTAGTCGAGTATTTAGTTGTTTATTACCAAGTGCTATAAATATACTTGAAGTGATGTAATTATTGATGAGCAAATTTAAGTTGGATTTACTTTTCTCTTGTCAGGTTATTTTATATTATGATGGAAAGCTAAACATTTACAAGCTAGGGTAATTGTATGGTGGTTCCCACATCCAGTTAAAGGTATGCTGGAGCAGCCTCCTAATAGCTATTCCACAGCAGGGAGGGTGACAGCTGTAGTTACCTTGTGCGCTCTTAGGTTACAGATAGGTGTAGGAGTTCTTTATTGTTATATCTTTCCTACTTATCATTGCTTGCCTGTTATTAGAATTGCAACTATTATTTCTTACATGCTAACTCTCTCATTGATGAGCTTCAGTTATTTATTACGTTACATGATGATCTGTGATTTGTTATTACTTACATTTAGACGGTTATTTACATCATATTGTTATATTCTATTACCTATAGATTATTTAATAGTCACAACAAGTTGCTCATTGTTTTCTACAGTAGACCTCTGGCCAACTCCTGTCCATATTTTTCTGCAGGCAGCATTGATTGTTTACATGTATCAAGGGCTATTACTTATTTCTATATATGTAGGGTTATTACATGTAAGGCTCTATAATAAGCTACTTAAGCATCCAGGTTGCACTACTTTGTTTCTTACACAAGTTCATAATAACAAAAACAATCAATGCACTAAATTCTTAAGTAGTTGCAAATTCCATCACACTGAGTTTGCTATTCACATACCAATTCCCTCATTGGTTTCTACATCACAACAGATATTGTAAAGGAGAGAATTAGAAGAGTGCCATTTCCACTTACTGTTTTATCTGAGAAAAGTAATAGTTTTTCTACAAGTAATACTCTAACAGCAGAAAGGCCTGATTCTATACTACATAATTCCAAAATGACAATTTGTAAATTGTTGATTTTGTTGTTCTAGATAAAGCAGTGTATATTTCATTTTTATCCTTTATATTGCATCTTACATATTATAAGGTTTATTTTTTACTTTAAAAGCTTTTTATTTATCTGATATGTACATTCAACTGTGCATTTTACAAATTTGGAAAATCTGTACAATATAAACATGTATACAATTGTTTACAAAACTATAAATATACACAGGTAAGAACCATACATAGAATACAGACAAGCTACACTACATTAAATATTAAAATACATACATTTAAGAATACATACACAATATATTTACAAGTTAAAATACTATCACCTATATGTTTTCCCATGTATTAAATTGCTTTGATGTTCCAAATTGGTATTGGTTAGCTAATAGATTTTGTTTAAGCATTCTCCTGAATTTTCTTATATTTGTGATTTATCTATTCCATGATCTTATGGTGGATGACAAGAATGATGTGTTCCATGCTTGTGTATTGATCTTAACATTGTTGATGCAAGTTCTTGAGCAATGATTGAATTTTACAAATTTGTTAAAAGATTTTGAAGCACTTGATAAATTGTGAAAGTGTCTAAACAATATTACCAGATTTGTGTATTTAGCATGATACAAAGGAGATTACATTTGTAGATTTTGATTCTTAGCACCAATTAGTTGTTTGTTAATGTTGAACAAGGCAGAAATAGACCAGATAAAAGTTTTATTTATGTATTGGTGGTTGTTTGTGCTCAAGTGATTCAGTAGGGCACAGGCATAAATGAAATAGCTCATTACAATGGTGTATAATACTTGCTTGCTATTTGTGAAGTTTCAAAGTTGTCAAAGACATTGTACCCCAGCAGACATACTTTTCACTTTAGAAGTTATGAAATTTTTAAAGGAGAAATCATTGTCAATTTCAACACCCAAATATTTTATGCTGTTGGAGTTTAGTAAAGAAGGACATTCTTTTGAGTCAAGTAATGACATTTTGTTTGCCAATGTTTTTGTAGAATTTGGGGCAAATATAATAAACTGAGTTTTCTCATTATTCATGGTAAGTCGGTTTTCATGGAAATATATTCTAATATGCTTAAGTCTATTCTTAAGCTTTTCTGTAGCACTATATTGATTATCACCTCTACTTATTATACAAGTGTCATCTGCATATTGCAGTATATCAACATCTTTAACTGTATCACATAAATCATTTATTGTAGTATATTTGCATCTAAATTGTAAAATGATAATTTGTGTTGATTTAATAATATTTGATGATAGTCATTAAAAAACAATTGATTTAATATTTATTTGTATTTTGATTTGTCAATTATATGAGGAATCCATTTTGTTTGTGTAATTTAAAAATCAGACATCACAGTATTGTTTGATATTTTGTTCTGCTATTACTCACCATCTTATAATAAGTGAGATACTGTTTGCTATTATTTGTAAATATGCAGAAAGTGTGAATTCTGGTAACTTAAATTTTGCTACCCTAGCTTTCAGTTGCTTTTGCTATTATAAATTTCCCCAGGAATATATTTGATTAACCTTATATTTTAGCATTTTTCAGATAAGAGACTTTTTACAAATTGCCCACTTATTATCTTTTATTATATTTATTTTATTTATGTATTTGATCAGTATGGTCAATACTTAAGGTGTCACTTCAGGGAAGGGTAGGATAACCAGAGGCTTTAAATGGTCCTATGGTTTGACTGCTCTAGTCTAAGTGATAGTAGGTATAAGGATGAGTACATTTAGGAAGTGCAGATTGCATGTAGCTATAATTATTGTATTTTCTATAGTCTAAAATGAGCAGAGAATTAGGTGTTGGAAATGGTTCATTGCTTTGGCCAATGGCCTCATTCTGTAAGAAGAAGTTTGGAATTAACTTCTTCTCTGAATAACTTGTTAACTATGGAAACTCTTGTTTTCTCAAAAGTTAGAAGTACATAATAACTAGTAGTTTCATTGTATGTTTGTAATATTTCTAAAGATTGAATGCCTGCTGAGTGTTGCACATGCTTCTACCACAAGTCAAGCATTATAAAGAGAATAGGGCCCATTACTGTGCCTTGGGGCACACCTTTATTTTTTGTCAGATAATTGGAATAAGCATTCCCTATTTTTACTCTTTGCCTTCTATTGATAAAGAAACTAAGTATTAGGTTTCATGCTTCTGAGTTAAAACCATAGTGTGATAATTTGTTCTCCAAAATATCATAGTTAATACTATCAAAGGCTTTACTCAAATCAATTAGAGCTATGCTGCTGGTGCTGGGGATATTCTTATTTAGGTAAAATCTGGTTGTTTTGGTCAAATTGAGCAAAGCATTGGTTGTACTATAGCTCAAAATCCTAACTGGTTAGGAGACAATATGTTGTATTGCTTTAAATACTTATGTATTTGTATATATAGCAATCTTTCTAGAATTTTAAAGAATTGACCAGTTACTGATATCAGGGAATTTTGAGACATGAGCAGCATAGTTGCATGTGAACAGCAGATATTCTTCAAAGTATTTTATGAATTTTTTAATTATAAATATTGGGATACTACCTCCTCCACATGATCTGCTGTGATCCAGTTTTTTGATGACCATATTTAGTTCACATCTGCTTATATACTGAAAGCTGAAAAATTACATTACATTCTCTTTTTATTTTTGTAAGGTACCTCTTTGTCTTTGCATGTACCTAGTTTCTTGAAAGTTATGTTGAAATGCTTAGCAATATCTTTTTCATCAGTACACATCTTACCCTCTATATCTATGCTCTTAATATCAGAAGAAATTCCTTTCACTTTGTTTAGAAATCTATTTATATACTTCCACTTATTCTTAGCCTGTATTAAATGTTCATAAAATCTCATTCTTTGTTTATTAATGGGGAGTTTTTTTGTATTTTGCCAATGTTGATTTTATCTCATTATAATAAACAGCTTTTACTTCTGAATGATTTTTAATGAGTGATTGCAAAGCCTTCTCCTTTTCAATTTGCAATGATTTTGTATATTGGTCATAAGAACAGTATTTACTCACCATTATGTATCTTTTCTTAATTGGGGCAATCTTGTTTACATTATCTAGTAATCCAACAAAGGCCTTTTCATCAAATATAACAAAGCTATTGGAATAAATACATTTCCTCTTAGTTGCAATGCCTATTTCAATTGTTATGTATAAGCAAAGATTGTGATCTGAATTTCCATCATGGTGATCTTCTTAGGCTTAAACTTAATTTTGATGATAGATATTTTATCCATCACTTGTTTTTTGCATGTCTTTTCATCTTCTAGATGTTTGGCTGTCAAAGATTCTCCTGATCCAGTATTTATTAGAATTTTGTTGATGCATTTTTCAGGGTACTTACAAATTAAATCTGTGAGATCTGTGGTTGTCTTGCCTCTGAATGAGTGAATACAACACAATTCATCTCTTATTAATTTGGGACTTTTACATATTTAAGAATTGAGTTGCCAATTATGAAAAGAGAAGTGCCTTCAGGGATATCTTTCACAATTTTCTTTTCATAAGCTGGTGAATCTAGAACATGTTATTGTAGAATTGTGGGCTGCAATTGTAATTACACTAGAAAACTAATTGACTCTGCAGAAGGTTTTAAATAGCTAAACCATATAGCCCTGATTCCAGAAAAAGTAAAGACAAAACAACTTATTAACTAACATAAACATTGGCAATTCATCCAAGTAATAGATACTTACTATATTAATGCACTAATGATCATTGTTCAGAAACTGGCAAAAATTGTAAATTGTAAAGTCTTTGTCAAAACATATGTGTATCTTACTTTGCCAATACAGACAACTGATTCCTTCAAGCATTTTTCAGTTGTGCAGATTATGGTATTAATCTTTGGGCATCTGTTGGCATCAATTACAAAAGGTATTATGTTGATGAAACAATCTAGAGTCTGTGTATTGTAGGTCCACCATAACTTGTTTTGAGTTTCTTCAGAGATAATTTTGCAAATATGGTGGACCACTCAGCATGTTGGAATAAAATATTGGTAAAGGGTATCTTCTCCTACTTTAGACATTTTGTTTCTTCTCTCTTTTGTCTTCTTAGAGCAGACTGTTGAAGTACTAATCAAGGTTGAGGGGGCTATTGAATCACTCATTGGGGGGTATTTACAGGTTGCATAACACTAAAGGGGGTACAACTAATTTGAGTTTTAAAAGTTTGATTTTGTTTTTGTGCCAGCTCTGTTCACACATGTGGAGATATGTGTCTCCCCACATAGTGACAAGATGAGGATGGGGTGGTATTTGCTGTCTCCTCACCTAATCACAGAGCTACATGTTGCCTGCATGGAATAGGTATCTCCTCAGCACCATCATGTTGTCCTCTCTTGTTTTTGCGTGCCTTGTCAAGCAGAGATAAATTTCTCCCATGCCTAGATGAGGTTTTGGTGTCATCTCTGCTACCCTCCATTTTCCTTCTCACTCTTTGACAGGCTGGAGGAGCTGACAATTCTTGTTTGTTCTTGCCTATTGGTATCATTCCTAAACAGATTTATAAGGTTAAGGTCCCAAATGTTGGGATCATAAGGGTGATTTTCTCTCTCATACCTTGAAGGCAATATATGTTGACTATAATTACTCAGAATAATCTCACTCTCAGATTCAAATTCAGTATCACTAAAATCGTCTTCAGCAAAATCAGTTAAATTATAATAAGTCTCAAACACATTTATACCATTGTCAACCAATGTAAATTCATTATTATCATCAATAAGTATGTGCTCAATATCCTTTATGGCTCTTTTTAGCCTCTGGAAGTGTACTGCTTTTCCATTATTAAGTGTGTACATGTTATGATCAAGCACTTTCTCCACAATGAAGGGTCCTTGCCAATTATTGGCTAATTTCCATACTTGGTTGTGATCTGTGGTGACATGAGGTAAATATGCAAAAACTTTGTCACCTCATTTGTGAGGCTCACCATATAATTTTTTGTTAAATGTTCTCTTTTGATGTATACTTGATTGATTTGTGTTATGACAAATCATCAGATGCACTTGCTGCATATCTTGTATCAATTGATCTACATATCTGTCAACACTGGTTTCTGAGTAATTTGGAAACATCATAGATAAGGAAGTTAGTGCTTCCTGACCAAACATAGCCTTAAAAGGACTTATGCTGGTTGTGGAATGCACTGCTGTATTATAAAAAAACTTGATACATTCAATTACACATCTCCAATTTCTCTCTGCAGCCCATGAGAGAGCTACTTGAATCAGTTTTATCAAAGTTCTGTTTAATCATTCTACCAGGCCATTAGCTTGAGGATGATAGGCAGTAGTGAATTCATGAATTACTTCTAACTCATGCATTAAGGCTTTCATCAGATTATTCTTGAACTGTGGACTGTGGTCAGAGATGAGTTTAGACATAGGACCATATTTCAAAATCCACTCCTTAACTATTTTTTCAGCTATTTTTTCTGCACTTTTACTGTCCAACAGAATAATTCAAGCATATTTAGTGAAATGATCCACTATCACCAAGAGGTATTGAAAAGCTTCATTGTCTTGAGACAGCTGTTCTAAATCCATGTGGACAATTTCATTGGGACTGGTTGCAGTGCAACATTCTAACTCAGCTCTCTGTTCTGGAAAATGGCTAGCATTATTCAAGAGACATTGCTCACATTTATTGATGACATCCATAACAGCAGCCCTGATTACAATAGTAATGTATTGCAAATTAAAAGTTTTCTCTGTTTGGATTATTCCTAAATGTCCCTTTTCATGTACTCATCTTACTAGATCTCTTCTAAAGTACTCTGGAATGGCAAGTCTGTTATTGCAACAACCTTTAGCATAAAGTAATCCCTTATCTGTTGTTGTCCAATTGTATTGGTTGTAATAATGAGTAGCTATCAGAGGAAGGGGGGGAAATGGATCCTTCATACATTTCATAATGTAGGATAATACTTGATCACTTTGTTGATTTTTGATGATTTCTTCTTCAGAGATTTCTTCACGTATCAAAATTGGTAGAATTTCCTTCCCATTACAATCTGCATTAATCTTGGGTATTAGCTCATACTTGGTGTGCAGAATAAATCCAAACAGTACTTTCAATTCATCTGGTCTCTTTAAATCCCTTTCATAGCTGGGCAGTGTCATCCAATAGTCAGCATATAAGTGTAAATGGCCAGGACAATGTTTGATAGATATTCTATCCAACTGGCCACTATATTGGATTTATCTCCAGAGAATTTTTTAAGCCAGGTCAAGG
The DNA here is from genome assembly GCA_900660155.1 of Hofstenia miamia. Classification (NCBI taxonomy): domain Eukaryota; kingdom Metazoa; phylum Xenacoelomorpha; order Acoela; family Hofsteniidae; genus Hofstenia; species Hofstenia miamia. Next base: position 1,681,602 of record CABFPE010000057.1, on the reverse strand, counting down.
TGCTGTTGTCAGTATGTATGATGAATTTTTGACCTAATATAAATTAACAAAATTTCTTTAGCAACTCCACTAAAGCTAATGTCTCACACTTTGTAGCTCCATAGTTCCTTTTGGGATCTCTAAGTTTGTGACTGAAGTATTGTACCAGACTTTTGACTCCGTTTATTTCTTGACTTAACACACCACTAATAGCAACAGCACTGGCATCACAATCAACAATAAAGGTTTTACTATAATCAGGAGTATTTAATGAAGGAATCTTTTTGAGTTAGATTTTTATCTTCTCCAATGCATCCTGTTCATTCCAGGTCCATTTAAACTCATTATTCTTCTTAAGTAAATTTGAAATAGATTTGGTCTTCTTGGCTAGGTTGGGAATGAAAATTCCCTAATAATTTAGAAAGCCCATTGACCTCTGCACATCTTTTCAACTTCTAGGTGTTTCTATTTTCTCCAAAAAATGCTTAGCATTTGTTTTTATTGAAATTTTCCCATATTCTATGACTCTCCCTAAGAAGGTAACTTTCTTCTGAACCAATGAACATTTATTTCCATTAACTTTCAACCCAGCTTGTTGTAATAATTCTAAGGTACAATTGAGTTTTTCTAGGTGTTCTTCAAAAGTTGTACTGGCTACAAGTATATTGTGAATGTATGCTGATATACCAGCCTCAAGCATGTTTGATTTATCTTTCAGCACCTTGGTCATGTAATGTTGGAAAGTGGCTGGCATGTTACACAATCCAAAAGCCATATACTTCTACTCATATAAACCATAGGGCGTAATGAAGGCTGTTTTCAGAATATTGGATGGATGCATTGGCACCTGCCAGTAAGCTTTACACAAATCCAGAAAAATTTATACTTACTTGCATCATATAAAAGATCTTCAATTCATGGTAGGGGTATGCATCCTTTACCATAACATCATTTAATTTTCTAAAATCAATACAAAGCCTGTATTTTTCTCCCTGCCTGATAAAAACAATTGGGGCAGCATAGGGACTATTGCTGCCTTGAATTATTCCATTTTCAATTAGGTCACTTAATATCTTTTCATATTCTGCTTGAAGGTTTTCCAGTACTCTCTGCACAGGCAGCTGAATTGGTTTTTCATTTTTTACTTCAATTGTATGTTCTTCCCCAATCACTTGTCCTACACTTATGGTTCCATAATTGAAAACTTCATGCTTACTTTGTAAGACAGAAATCAGTGATCATTTCTCATGATGTTCTAGATGCTGGTGAGTCTTGTTATTAATGGAAGGTATTTTTACTATATCAGATTCTTCCTCCAAATCATGAATCACAGTACATACTGAAAAACAAAAAGTTGCTACATTCTCAACCTGAGCTGGTACACCTATGATTTGTAACTTTGACACATCCAAGCATACAGGAAAAGTGGATCCATTGAGGATTGTCACATATGTCTTTCCTGTGGATACTTTACATAGGTCAGGTGAAAAAGAAATCTCTTTAATATATTCACCACATTGTGCAACAATCATAACATCTCCATTCATTTCACTATTTGAAAATACTGCTGCTCTGGTCCAATGCTTAGACTCCAAATGAACAGGCTCAATTAAATCAAATACTACCTCTTGTTCCAGAATAGTTGCTAACTGTGTAGCTTCTTGATCCTTGATGGATATTGTATTAGCTTTATAATTGATGACACACTGGTTCTTTTCCAAAAAATTATTACCCAAGATGAGATCATATGGGAGTTTATGATTAGATGTATTGATCACAATGAGGTCAATGCTAAATGGTTCAGCATTAATTCGTAATGAAGCATCTCTCAATATCACCTTCAAGAAGATTTGATTTCCTGATGCATCAATTAGCTTAATGGAAGAGGAATCCAATGAATCACGGGTTAAACACAAACCTTTACAACATTTGTTGCTAATGATTGAAGCAGCAGCTCCAGTATTGATGGTAGCATTAATGATTTGTCCATTCATTTCAACAGGAATCAGGTTCTTATGTATGAGATTAGTTATAACCAGAATATCCTGAGTACGTTTTGAGGGAGTTGGCACTCCCTTTAATTTAAATTCTGCAATGTGGTAATTTCATCATCTGTCAAATCTACTAAAGGTGTTTCATCATTAGATTCAGATGATATGGAATCCTCTACTATAAATCCTTCCCCATCAGCTATTAGTTGAATTTTTGCATGACAATTGGATTTCAAGTGGCCTTTATCTCCATATCAAAAGCAGTGAACAGACGCCATATTAAACTCTCTCTTAAGGACTGTTTTCTTCAATGTACTTAGCTCAGACTTCATCCTTTCTCCAGATAATTCATTAGCATCCTTATCAATTTGATTAGAGTTATACATCAAGTATACCACACTGATTGCCTTTCTAATGATCTTGTGTAGACTTTCTTCTGGGTTGCATTTTACTTCCAGCTGACTTCTGATAGAAAGGGGAAAACCTCGACAAATATATGAAAATAAATCATGGCAAGAGTACTCAGCAGATAAACTACTAAGCCTGAACAGCCTCTCAATGTGAGTTATATAATTTCAGATATCATCACCTCATTTGAAGGACATGTCACAAAGTAAGGTTTTGTATTGTTGCTTGATATGTGGGGCTCAATAATGGTCCTCAAAGAAACCCCCCAATAACTGATAATTGGTTTTGATATTGCGATCAAGCATCATGTATTGATTATATGCTAAGCCACTGAGATACAGTGGGAACTGGGATATGGTGCTTCCTTGTGAATTCTTGTACTGTTTCATAGTGAGTTAGAGTAAAAAGAACCACTCGCCAAATGATTGAGACACTGCATCAATTTGTCTGGTAAATTTTGGCAACACAGAATGTTTACTAAATACTTGTAGTTGTCCATTTGATTCAGGAGGGAGAATACAGTGACAATATTGTGGTAGACTACTAGATGTTCCTACATTCACCAGACTTGTGTCACTGACATGCTCTTTAAATGTGGGTACCACAGTAGTGCTCACAGGATCAGAGATCAAAGAGACATAGCCATTTTCAGGGGTGGCTACAGTAGTGAGGGTGGACACCTGAGTGAGAGCAGACTGTGTGAATTAGGGTGGCAAGTCAAAGAGGTTGTACAGGATGAGGCAGAATTTGAAGGAATTATTGTCACGTTTTCTTCACAATGAGAAGGTGTATTTAAAGTCTGACTCACATTCACTGGATCAAATCATGTGTGTTACTTGCCTAGTGATCCTATCAGCTAAAGAATCTAAGGCTTCACTTAATGTGACATGGGTGACATACTCCTTGACATGGCTCTAGGTGATTGCGCCTCATCTCAATTGTTAGCATCATTAACAGCAGTTTTGAGTTCCTGAATTTGTAATTCTAATGCAAATGTGGATTCCAACATCTGCCTTTCCATCTTTTGATAAGCAATTTTTTGAGTGTTAAGCTCTGCTTAAAGGGACTCCACATGGCATTCACTTTCCATTCACAAGGCTACTTCCTGGGATAAAGCATCTTTCAAATGTTTGATTGTCATTTGCTGAGCATTGAAATGTGAGGTAGGTTGGCTCACACTACTGTAGGAATGCGCAGGAACAGGTGGTGGAGCATTGTGGGTGTTTAGAATCTGGTGGAAATTTCTATGATAATCTGGACTGACATTACTGTAAGGGACAGTTGGAGCATTCTAATTCATCCTTTGGGCAGTTGGTGTAGGAGAATTAGGTAAAGATAAGTTAAACAAAGATCCAATGGTACAAGGGGGCAATGTGAGTTATATAATTTCAGATATCATCACCTCATTTGAAGGACATGTCACAAAGTAAGGTTTTGTATTGTTGCTTGATATGTGGGGCTCAATAATGGTCCTCAAAGAAACCCCCCAATAACTGATAATTGGTTTTGATATTGCGATCAAGCATCATGTATTGATTATATGCTAAGCCACTGAGATACAGTGGGAACTGGGATATGGTGCTTTCTTGTGAATTCTTTTACTGTTTAATAGTGAGTTCAAATAAAAAGAACCACTCGTCAAATGATTGAGACACTGCATCAATTTGTCCAGTGAATTTAGGCAACACTGAATGTTTACTAAAAACTTGTAACTGCCCAGTTGATTCAGGAGGGAGAATAGAGTAATGATATCATGGTCTACTACTAGATGTTCCTATGTTCACCAGACTTGTGTCACTGACATGCTCTTTAAATGTGGGTACCACAGTAGTGCTCACAGGATCAGAGATCAAAGAGACATAACCATTTTGAGGGGTGGCTACAGTAGCAAGGGTGTACACCTGAGTGAGAGCAGACTGCATGAAAGTATGGTGTTGAGTCAAAGAGGTTGTTCAGGATGAGACAGAATTTGAAGGAATTATTTCAACAACTTAGTAACTCCTTGCCTGCAATTTACCAAGTACTAATAATACACGGCGCAAATAGGCCAGGTGGAGGATGTTACAGTGATTCTATCAGCAAGAGCATCTAAGGCTTCATTTAATATGACATGGGTGACATACTCATCAGCGTGATTTTTAGGTGATTGCACCTCATCTTGATTGTTAGCATAACTAACAGCAATTTTGAGTTCCTGAATTTGTAATTCTAATGCAAATGTAGATTCCAAAATCTGTCTTTCCATCCTTTGATAAGCAATGTGTTGAGTGTTACATTCTGCTTGAAGGGACTCCATGTGGCATTCACTTTCCATTTGCAAGGCTACTTCCTGGGATAAAGCATCTTTCAAATGTGTGATTGTCATTTGATGATCATCAAAATGTGAAGTAGGTTGGCTCACACTATTGTAGGGACGTGCAGGAACATGTAGTGGAGCATTGTGGGTGTTTAGAATCTGATGGAAATTTCTATGATAATCTGGACTGACATTACTGTAAGGGACAGTTGGAGTATTCTGATCCATCCTCTGGGCAGTTGGTGTAGGAGAATTAGGTAAAGATAAGTTAAACAAAGATCCAATGGTACAAGGGGTAATGTCCAGGTTACCACCACTTGTACAGGGGACACTGTGAGATGGAGGAGTCCCAAAATGAGGAGAATAAGTAACTGTATGACTCGAATCCATAACTAAGTAAGAACAAAATAATAACTTCCAAAATGACAGTTGGGAGCACTTCCACAAACACAAAAGAAACATGCAGCTCATAAAAATCACAAATAACAACCCAAATGTGGGATACAGCAGTATTTGGTAATAAATCCAACACATAGAACACTGAGACAAAAAAGAACTTTAACAAGTAGCAACAAACAAAGCAGAACACATTAAAAATAGCAATGCCCCCTTCTATGGGCGGAATTGTAAGTTACACATTGATTGGCAGATTTACTCTGTAATCCAACTGCAGTCAGGGGAAACAACTATCCCAGCTGACATGCCCCAAAACAAAAACTAAACCAAATCCAAACCACTGAAAGAAACAACAGAAAAATAGTTTGTTATCACATCAGTGTCCTGTCATAGTCACCATGTAGAATCATGGACTGCAATAGTAATTACACTATAAAACTAATTGACTCTGCAGAAGGTTTTAAATAGCTATACCATATAGCCCTGATTCCAGTAAAAAGTAAAGAGAAAAAAACTTATTAACTAACATAAACATTGGTAATTCATCCAAGTAATAGATACTTTTAGGTAAAATCCAAGATGACCAATTCACATGGCTTCCAGCTGAAGCAAAGTCTTTAGGAAAAGTAAAGTGCTTGATTTGAATGCATGGTGCTACCCTATCTGTCTCACTTATTAATTTCTATCTCACAACCACAAAAACATCTCATTTTCATTGTTATCTCTCAGCTCACTAAATAATAGTCTGTAATTGCCAGACATTCGTGCTAGCCAACGGCATAGTATCATCACAGTGTTATCATTTATAAGTGCATGTACGTGTTGAACAGTAAATGAGAGTTTTATTATTACCCTATACATAACTGTATACATAACTTAATTGGTCCACAATTTGGGCTGGTAAGATCAGAGAGGATCTCCAGGAGCTACATGTTGCCCTGTACCTTGAGAAAGCACTCCCAAATTGTTGCTGAACTTAAGCAATTAATTTCATATCAAAAAAGAAAAATAAGTAAAAGTAAATGGTAACTGAGGCTAGACAAATTCTATTAACCATTCTCAACATAATTTCTCAATTTATACAATTCAAGTGATTACCTGTCTTTGTTTACAAATAAAGATCACCAGATAATCATGTCACATTTTTCCCTCACAATTTAATTTGAGCAATAATATTATGTAGCACCAAATTGAGGGGACATAAAGTGACTTTTGTAAATTAAAATCAAAATAAGGAGATATGTCATACTGACGTCATTACAAATCTAAATATAATAAATAATAATCACAAATTTTCCCCAAGTGACTCTACAATATCATCTGTCAGAAGATAAGAGTTCAAATATAGAATAATCCAGATAAAATGTTGCTAATAAAGAAAGAAGAACAAATGATTAGTTGAAACTAAGATTGAATTATGATTATTTAGAAAAACAATTTGCCAATTTTGCTTAATGCAAGGTGGATGCCCTTGCAGTGTATAATAATTACTTGATTGAATGCACCAAGCAACAATGCTTTGGCAACTAATAAATGTCAAAACTGAACTAAAATATATTAATGAATTTACAATAATTGTTTATTACATAATTTCATGATTATTCTAAGATTTCATATGAGGCTATTTTCAGCATTATGTTAAATGCCTCTTAAGTTTGGCTAATCAATCAATGTTTGTTTTATTCTTAATCTTTCTATAGTCAAACTTGCTGCAGTTTTGGGTTCCCACATTATCCATGGGTTTTGCTTTAGATTTATTAGCTTCATAATGAGTTTTTGTGTTCTTTGTTTTTTCATATTGTATGGACTTGACATTATGTAGTTCTTATTTGTCATGTATATGTATCTGATTTATGTTATTTCTTCTGTGAAGCTTTTGTAGTATTTGCTAATTAATGATAGACCCTTCACAGTCACTATGACTATGCATTCTGCTTATGTGTGCCAGTGTGGAATTGTGACTCTGGAAAGAAAAGTTCATAGTCTCTCATATTCATGTTTTGTGAAATTTTTGAAAATTTATTTTCCTAATATTTGCAATTGTATGTTTTCCTATTCTCTGAATTTTTTAATTATTGATTTCACTGTGGTTTTGATGTTACTGTTTTCTATGCTTTCATCTTTTCAATCTTTCCTGAGTGTAAATGCTATCTTGACACAATTCTTCTTCTTAATACAATGACATTTAACTTTCTCTTTTCTTTGATCTTAATAATTATGCAATTGTACTGTGAAAACACATTTGCAAGGTGTGTTGATAAGGTAATTTTTGTATCTGGATGTGCATGACATTTCTTCTTTGGCTGTGCAGCTCTCAAATCTGTCCTCAAAATGTTAAATTATTTCATTAAAAAGGTGGAAATAATGTAGAGTCACTCAGGGCCTCTATTCTTGACTTTATTCTTTTGATTATTTTGGCACTCAGAAAATTAGAGTTACATCACCATAATTTGTGATTTGCTGCTATCAATTTATATCAATTTCTTTTAAATTGATTTGTATATTTTCAAGTGCAATTATTTCAATCAATTTTTTATTTGTCCCCTCAATCTAAACCTACATGTAATTGCTCATTTAATTTTGTGAGGGAACTCATGTGCAAGTTGTAAACATTAAGCAGGTAATAATTTACAAAAATTGTAATAAATACTTGAGAGACTTGTATTGAACACACAATATAATTCATCTTACTCCAATCATGTTTGATCTTCTCTAATTTATTTATATACTAACCCCTTTTAGGTTTCATCATGGATTTTAGTCTGATAATTTCTGCTTAAGATCCAGCAACAATTTGGGAGGATACTGCACTGGGTCTGGGGTGACAAATAGCTCCTTAATGGTGGCAGCCCAAATTGTGGTCACTTTAGGTTATGGAATGGCTATGTGTAAGTGTAGGGAGTAAGAGCTTTTAATTTGATCATTTCATTTCATACATGCACATAACAAAACCACACTGCAAATATACTATGCCATTGGTGAACATGAATGCACAGCAATTATGTGTTTTTGTTTTATTATTTATTTACATGAGCTGAGACAATAGAACTCTGAGATAAATTGTTCATTTGAGCTAGAAATTAATACTTGAGACACACAAATAGCACCTTGGTGAGTAAGGATGGCTTCATGGATATGGCTTCAGTGTGATGGTATGTGTTATTTCTTTAGTGAAAACAGTGAACCACCAATCTTCTTTCTTTTCTCTAGAATGCAGGTTGCTCTCTACAATGATAGTCTTTGCAACCTTTGATATTATCTCTTGAGTTTCCCAGTACAGCTTGAGTAGCCAGAGCTCACCCATGATTCTACAATATCTACATATACAGGCTTTTACTGATAATCAGTAAGATATGTGATTTCCATTAATGACTAAGTGAATTGCTTTTTACAAAAAGCAGAAATAATATAAAAACTTACACCACTGTTGAAAAAAAACAAAAACTGATAGTAAAGCAAGAAATGGCTGAACATATTGCAGCAATATTGCTTTTTAATGTATTTACAACTTTCTATTAGTTGTTCTTAGTTATTAATCCAGTATGAAGATTTCATGTTTTAGTAATTCAACTCATATTGTATAATCAATGCATCATCAGGGGCAAAAGCAAAGATAATAACTTTAAATATTCAAAACAAATGGAAGGTCACTCAATACATAAACAATTGAAGGAACTGGAGCAATCCCTGGTTCTCCTGAAATAACAAACTAATGATGGTAATTAAGCTAGCTATCCTTAGGTAAAAGTTAAAAAAATTTTACAGCTCAGCAATTCCACATACCATCTGCTGAGGATCTTGTGGTATAATTGACAGAAATCAATTATAAATAAGTAAAAAATGATGAAAAATTTAGTGATTCATAATATAAAAGTTTATTTATTTAATCATCCAACAAATGAAAGGAAGATAAATTGACAAAATCTATATATGCTGTGGAAAATTTACACTAATAATCACTATGTACACTTTTTCATAGTACAAAGCAGTTCACATTTATATATATCTATATATATATATTTATAACTTTGAAAATGTTGAATGTAATTTTTTTATATTTATATTTAGTTAAATAGAATTAGAATTAGCAAGGCAACAATGAGTGGGAGTCAACTCTCTCATGACACCCTTGCATTAATAGCATTAATCTGGAAAAATTGTAATAATACATCACATGGGCTTGCTATTTACAAATATAATACAGAAATTTATATCATCTTGTTTGATTTTATATTTGATACTGGTATCTCTGCAGGTATATTATTTAAAATTTTTGTTTACAAAAACAAAGGAGCCTTTCANATCATCTTGTTTGATTTTATATTTGATACTGGTATCTCTGCAGGTATATTATTTAAAATTTTTGTTTACAAAAACAGAGGAGCCTTTCAATAAGCAGATCCATAAGGATTTAAACCTGTAATTTCAATTTTAGAAATGGCTGTGTTGTCTTACTCTACAAATCTGTAAATACTTTATAGAAATAGATAAGCTACCAGAAATTAATCTGAAGTAAATATGACACTAAACAAATTAGCATTTATTTATTAGCTATTAATTATGAAAGTACAAAGCACAAGACATGCTAATGCAATTCTTTAATTGTCAGGTTAGATCTAAACAGTTTCAGGGGTAAAATATATGTATATAATATTGTACAATTGCAGGGGAGCTCTGGCTACTCAACCATTACTGGGAAACTCTAGAGTTGAGATTGAAGTTTGCAAAGGGTACCATTGTAGAGAGTGACCTGCATTCCAGCAAAAGAAAGAGCATTGGTGGTTCACTGATTTACTTAAGAAAAACAGAAATTATCCATATAGAACAGACTTCCAGCAGTGACCAATTCACATGGCATCATGCCAAAGCCATATCCACAAAGCCATCCTTACTTGCCAAGGTGCTAATTGTGTGTCTCAAGTATTAATTTCTAGCTCAAGTAAACAATTTATCTCTGAGTTCTATTATCTCAGCTCATGTAAATAAATAATGAAGCAAGAGGCGCAAAATTCCTGTGCATTCACATTCACCAATGGCATAGTATATCTGCAGTGTTTTGCCATTATGTGCATGTACAAAATAAAATGATCAAATTAAAAGCTCCTATTCTCTACACTTACACATAATCATAAACTAAAGTGACCACAATTTGGGCTGCCACCATTAAGGAGATATTTGTCACCCAGACCCAGTGCAGTTTCCTCCCAAATTGTCACTGGATCTTAAACAGAAATTATTATACTAAAATCCATAATGAAACCTAAAAGGGGTTAGCATATACATAAATTAGAGAAGATCAAACATGATTGGAGTAAGATGAATTATACTGTGTGTTCACTACAAGTCTCTCAAGTATTTATTACAATTTTTGTAAATTATTACCTGCTTAATGTTTACAACTTACACATGAGTTCCCTCACAAAATTAAACAAGAAATTACACATAGGTTTAGATCAAGATGACAAATAATAAATTGATTGAAATATCTGCACTCAAAAATATACAAAATGATTTAAAAGAAATTGATAGCAACAAATTACAAATTATGACATTAGTGTGGTGTAGCACTAATTTTCTGAGCACCAAAATAATCAAGAGAATAAAATCAAAAACAAGAGGCCCTGAGTGACTCTACAATATGTAAACAGTCAATGCTTATAATTATAGCACATATTTACATTTATTTATAACATGATTGAATGTTTCAATGAACTACAACAAATCCTTGATGTTCTCTCACCATTTACTATGATCCTGATTCAAATATTATTGCAAGCAAATATGATAAGAGGCAGAAGAAGGGAGACACTAGGCCTATTGCCTGATTTTAGTTCATGCAAGAAGTAAGAGAGCTTAGTTAATGGGCAAGAACACTAAATTACTATGACATAGTTACAGGCAGAAAAATACACTGTAGGGACACCTGTAAAAAAGAAAGTTAAGAAAAAATTATGTACTTTGAACTATAGCACATTTAATATTCAACTTTTATTTCACTACAAAGCAATTTTATGTAGAAAAATTGTTGCTGCATTTATTTTTCTGCTATTCATTTTTTTAGGAAAACTGAAGAAAACCAACACTGAGAATTTTGTCTCAAAATCAAATTGAACTGACCAACAAAAGAAAGGTAGAAATTTGCCATCAAGTATTCTTAACTGAAGGACAGGAATAGAGAATGTACTTATGAAGGAGCAGGACAGATAAAATATTTGCAAAATAAGATATGGCTGACAAACCCAAAAGGGGTCATGGCATTGTAGCCCCCTGTCTGTGCCACTGCTCATCATTAATAACAATGTTGCTAATTCACAGTCCTGCATACAGGCTCAGAAATCAAACAATATTCTAAGCAAACTTTTATCAATACTTAATGATTTAAATAGAAAATATGAATTTTTCCAATACAAAATTTCAAGAAAGTCTTCAGCCCCACACACAGAGACAAAAAAAGTTTTGGAAAGAAATAATGTACAGAGGACATACATGGCAACCATGTTAAATAAAGATTAAAACTTCCACCCTTCCTGGTATAAACTACTGTAGGATCATCCAAATAAATCTAAGCTGCAAACATTGAACCAAGATGAGTATAAGATTGAAAAAATGATGATTAGAAATATTGTATTAGATCAATTAATTTGTATTATGCAACCAAGAAACAATATGTGTCAGAAATAAGAGATTAGTATCAATTGATAATAATACTTTTGGCAAAACAAGGGGGTGAAATCACTTCCATTCTTTTTAGCTGCCAAAAAGTTCAAATTTGAAATTGACAGGTACTTTTCTAGATTTGCTATAAATAGAAATGAAACCTTGTAAGCAATTGATAAAGAATTTTACAAGGAATTCTTTTTTTTTCTGTTATTACAGTTTGAATATTTATTACAATGTCAATCTAAACAAGTGGTGTTTAGTAGTGGTCTGGATCCATCATCAAGATCAATTCTAGGGTCTTTGTGTCAGACTATGAAAGTGCACTTAAGTTAGGTATAGGGGTTTTTCTCTCATACACTCAGTACATGTATTAAAATAAATGAATTCAAAATATGGTTGGATGACCAAAACCTAGGTGATATATTATTACTATTTCAGATCCAAATTATGTTATGTTAATGTAACATCCTCCACCTAGCTTGTTACGCCGTGTCTAATCACTGTTAAGGGATGCATAGTAAACTGCGGGTGAGGTGTTACCCATTTGTTGAACCATCAGACTTTTCTCTCTCTTATTAACTAGTTATGTTAATTAATTGATCGAGTATTAACCATCACTGTTTAGGTGACTGGGCAGTATGATGTTTCCTCTTCAGTTGTTCCATGGGCTCCTGCCCAAAGCCGATCTCCACAACACAGCTCCTCCTCTTCTACGACGATGGTTG
>CABFPE010000057.1:1655633-1668147 GCA_900660155.1 Hofstenia miamia | reverse complement strand
GGAGCTGTGTTGTGGAGATCAGCTTCGGGCAGGAGCCCATGGAACAACCGAAGAGGAAACATCATACTGCCCAGTCACCTAAACAGTGATGGTTATTACCTGAGTACTTAATTAACGTAACTAGTTAATAAGAAAGAGAAATTTGATGGATCAACAAATGGGTAACACCTCACCCGCAGTTTACTAAGCATCCCTTAACAGTGATTAAACACGGCGTAACAAGCTAGGTGGAGGATGTTACAATACACATTATAATTATGCACTGTGATTATAATAAACCATTGGTTAATGTGAATGCATGACAACTACATGCTTTTATTTGTCATTACATAAGCTGAGATAAGAACAAATGAGATCTGTTTTATTTAGCTAGAAATTAACAACATGTAAGTTAGCACCTTGGCAAGTTTGGAATTCTCTTTGTGGATACTGCTTCAGTGTGATGCTATGCAAGTTGGTTATAATTGGAAGTGAAATCTTGGTGGATCTTTCTTGTACTTTGTTATGATGGCAAATTACTGATATCTTTATTGTTCTATTAGAATGTGGGTCACTTACTGTGATGGTAGCCTTTGAAACCTTCTGTTGAAACCATTGAGTTCCCTAGTACCACTAGAGTGGCTGAACTCCCCCATGATTCTACACTATAGGCTGGAAATGTTGTCTTCTCATATTAGCTTTTGACAACTTTGCTTGAATGTGTTGAGATTTTGTGTTTTAAAGCAGTTGCAAAGTCAGTTGATGTATTGGTAATTTTTTATGAGGATGTGCACTCAACATGTTTTCCTATGTTTCAAACACCATGCTGGCTGGATGACCATGGTGTGTACTTGTGGACTTGGTATACAGTAGTGATTTCCAGATTCCATTGGGATATCACTGGTAGGAGTGGAAATGGATTAGTTCACCTGTATGCAACCTATGTGAATCTATGGGGAGTCTGAGCAATAGCCAGTACAAAATTGTTCTATGTTTGTCTCAGATGCTGAGGCGCAATCCACTTCCATGGCTATTTGAGAGTGAGCCTCAAGTAGGAGTGAGATTTTCAGTTCAGACCAGGCTTCAGTAAAGCATAATTTCATGTATGATATACTGTCTGTTTCATTGCAAAGTATGAATTGGTGGTTGACTATTTTTGAATCTACTGGGACTGCTTTTGTTTCATGCATCAAATATGTTGCTGCATCAGTTCTGATCCATTCTGGATTGCATGGTGTGATATCAACTCCTAGCTATTTAACATTGTTTTGCCCAATATTATGTTGATGTTGCTGCATTAGGAGTATGTTTGTGGACAGTATGTTATCTTCATTGATTTACAATTGTTGTGGTGAGCGTGTTAATTGCTCAATAATTTAAATGGGTATCCTGGTGTTCCCATCTTTTCTGTATTTCAGATTAGTATGTTAATCATGTGCAAGTAGGCCACTGCTCCTAAACTAGGAGGGTAGTTTCTACTGGCATCCAACCTGTACATTGGATGTGAGGGTGGCAACCTAGTTTAGTGTGATTTTTTAACTCAATGCTGGTGGCTGAAATGATGAGGGTTATTGTGACTACCAGATTGTTGGAGGGTTGTTCTCTTCATTGTGATCAGAGCTAAACAGATACATGAGGTTAAGATCCTAATTGGTTGGATTTATTGTGTTTTTGTATGTGCTTTACAATTAGGGAAGGCTTGGGTTTGTGGTATACAAGCATTGGTGTGTCTCAGGGGCCTGTCAAACAAGTCCTCATGGATGTCATCTAGCTCAGGCATTGTGGTATATGTGTCATTGTTATTGGTGACAATTTCAATTTTTTTTGTTATTAATTGTGGTGTGTTTAATATCCTTTATTGCTCTTCTTAAGGGTTGGAAGTTGTGTGTTGTCTCATTATTAAGATAGTTATTGTGTGGTAACACCTTGGTTATAGTATGTGGACCTGACCAGCATGTTGCAGTTTGAGTGTTTGATTATTGTCAGATGTTTGCACTGATGTGAAAGAGTAGACTTTGTTGCCTATCTGGTGTGGCTCTCCATATAATGTTTTATTGCAGTTATGGCTTTGGCATACATAGCTTTTCTTGTAAAATGTACAGATTATTTCATGTATTTCTTGTAGTTCTGTGATGAGGTCTTTAAGATATTCATTGTTGTCAATGGGTTTGTAGCATTTGTACATCATTGTTAATGGTGTTGATGCTTCATGGACATATGTTGCATTAAATGGTGTGAGGTCCATTATCAAATGGACTGAAGTATTATAGAATTACTCAATTGGGGGGGGAGTAAGTATCACCAGTATTTCCTTCCAATGCACATTATTGTGATGCATATTAACTCAATGAGTGTTTTTTCAATTCTTTCAACAATACCATTGCTTTTTTTGGTGGTAGGGAGCAGCATGTTCATGTAGTATTTAAGTTGTTTGAGCAATTCTTGTGTTAGGGAGCCCTTGAATTCTGTGCTGTTGTCATTGGGCAGAAGCAGAGGATCCATGTATTGAGTATAGCTGTGGCAACTGTTCACACTGTTTGGTCAGTGATGGGGACCATTTGTGTGTACTTGGTAAAGTTGTCTACAATTCTAGAACATATTGGTAGTCTTCATCATCCTTGGATAGGTGTTCTATCTTGATATGGACAACATCATTAGAACCAGATTAGGTGATCTTTTGAAGTTTGGCATGCTGTTAGGGAAGCAGTGTAGTATTTTTTAGAATACATATTGTGCATTTATCAATGAAATTGGAGATAATTGAGTCAATTCCTATGCAAATGAATTGTGTATTCAATGTACACTCTGTTTGCATGATGCTGTTATGCCCCTGTTTATGGAATTTCCAAGCTATATCGTGTTTGTAATAATCTGGTAGGGTGATGTGGTTATGATGTTTGTCCAAGACAAAGAGAAGGCCATTGTTCATTAATGCCCATTGATAGTATTATCATATTTGGATGATACATTGTTTAATTGAGTTTGTGGATCTTTGATTTTATTAATGATTTGTTGTAGTTGTATGTCTTGGTCCGTGATTTCTTCTTTTAAGTACACTGGTAGCAGTGGGAGGTTTTGCTGATCATTGTTAGTTTCCTGGTAACTTGCTGTAAGCTGATTGCAAGATGAAGAAAAGGAACTTACTCCTGAGTAGGTTTCACAATATTGTCATGGTATTGTGGTAATGCTGTCAATAGGTCAGCATTGGTATTCTGTTTTCCCTTTAGTGAATGATGGAGTTGAGATTGGTTAATTATTCAATCCATCTAGCAGTGATGTTTAATCTGTCCCCTGAGAATTTTTTAAGCCAGCTCTTGCCAGAATTATCTGTTTGGACTGTAAAGTGGGGCTGTCCTACAAGGGAGTATCAAAATTTTTTCAAACTTTCAATAAGTGTGAGCATCTCCACTTTTGTTGAACCATAATTAAATTCTGCAGGACAGAGTTTCCTGCTGAAGAATTGTGTGGGGCATACTTGCTATTGATGATTTGACTTAGTGTTGCATCTATGGCAACTGAATTGTTGTTACAGTTGAGGATGAATTCTTTGGAGAAATCAGGTGTATTAAACCTATGTAAGCATTGTAGCTCTAGTTTTCATTTGTTTAACTTTTTTGATGATCCTATGTTCATGAAAATGGTATCTTGGCATTTAGTAAGTTGACATGTGGATTGATTTTTCTGCAATATTTGGGATGAATGTTTGGTAGTAGTTGAAAAAGCCTGGGATACATTGAACATCTTTTTATTGTTAGGCTGTGTAATGTTTTTAATTATGTAGTGAGCATCCTCCTTTAAAGTAATTTTGCCTTTTTGTATTTGTCTACCAAGAAATATTGCTGATGTTTGTAATATTTTGCACTTGGTGCATTGACTTTTAGTCCAGCTGTTTTAAGTAGGCTTAAAATTTGGTCAAGTTTTTGTAGGTGCTTGGGAATTGTTCTTGATGTTATCAATATGTCATCAGTATAGGCAGTGATGCCTTCATCTAATTGATTATTGTCATTTTGTAGTACCCTTGCAATGTATTTTGAAAGGTGGCTTTTCATTACATAGCTCAAAGGCCATATAGAGCCACTCAAAGAGACCATAGGGTGTTATGAAGGCTGTTTACACTATGTAAATATTGTAGAATCACAGGGTGCTTCTAGCAGCTCAAGTGGTACAAAGGTTGCAGAAGATTACCATTGCTGAGGGCATCCCATGCTCTAACAAAACAAATGAAGATTGGTAATTTGCCAATTTCATTGTAGAAAAAAGTAATTCCAAGACAGTTAAAGTAGTGACCAATTCACATGGCATCACACTGAAGCCAAGCCTTTAGAATCCATCCTTACATTCATATGCCCTATTTATACAAAAAGTAGGTAAATATTTACCATTCTTTACAAAAGTTAGTTTCCCTCACAGATTAACTGAGCAATTACACATAATACAAAAGCTCTGAGGGGACAATCATGAAGTTCAAAACTTAGGTTCAAAATAATCACAAAATTAACAATTAATTAACAGAATAGCACTGAATTAATTTGAGAGTGCCTGTAAATTGAAAATAAAAATAAAAGAGGCCCCAAGTGACTCTACAATATTATACATTCACACCTGCCAATGAGCTTGGATGCATATAGTATTTGTTCAATGCAAGGAAGAGGGTAGGCATTCTTTTTTGTGACATTGTTTAAATTCCTAAAATCTATACATAATCTGTATTTGTCATTTTGCCTAGTGAAGACTGTGAGTATATGGGCTTTTTTATGGCTAAATAATTCCATTGTTTAGTAGCTCAGTGATTATTTTCAAATATTTGTGTTTAAGATGCTCTGGCACTGGGCAAACTGGTTGTCAAATTGTTATGTTGTTTATGCTATCAATGCAGTGATCTTCACCAATTGCTTTCTGTACACTAATGGTGTTGAAATTAAAGACCAATTGGTGATTTTGTAAGATGGCATTTAATGCTTCTATCTTGCTTTCAGTAAGGTGAGGTGTGAGGATAGCAGGTTTTGTATGCTTTTGGTATTGTTTGGCTTGTGGTGGATTGTTGATAATATCTAATAAGAGTATTGGTTTAGGTTTTTTGGTAACCACTTGTGTTGCGTATATTTTTGTCTTTTGGTGATATTTTTATTAGTTTCTTACTTTTATTTAGCACAGCTGTGGTGATGGTGTTTTTTCTACACTAGAGGATTAATGCTAGAATGGTAAATTTTTTAGTATAAAAGCTGTGTTGTTCATTAATTACAATATCAGTAGTAAGTGGTTCATCAGTGATAAGTGTGATGAAACACCAGCTGAAGGGTTCAATGGTTATTGGTTCTGATGGTCAAAGAATGATGGATTGTTAATCAATTGTTAGGAGGTGAGTGGTAACATCTTTATTTTTAAGATCTATTGTTAAGGTTTTATACATGCAATTGATGATGCATTGGTACTTCTCAAAGAAGTTTTTTATGAGGATTAATTTGTAGGGCAATGCCTGATTTGTCATATCTAATATGAAAATTTAATGTGTAATGTGGCATCAATCAATGCATAACAAACATTTTCATCATGAGTATTTTGAATTTAGTAAATTTCAATTGTACATTATATTTATATGAATTTGTATTGCCTCATTTGACTTGCCCATGTAGAATCTTGACAACCTTTCAACTAGCAAGTCTGAATGTAATTTAGGAGCTGCTTTGACTACTTCCTATCTTTTCCTAGTAAGGTAGGTGACAGATTCCAAATTCCATCTCTATTCTTTCATTCTTACTTGTGGTGACTTAACAATTAGACTAATATCTAAGCAACAACTATAATTGACACTAGAAGTAACAACAGTAATTTAGGTTCAAGACAAGAGATGGCTGGTACAAAGTACAGGGTCAAACACCCGACCGGAGGCAAAGCACAAAGAGGAATTGAAGAACTATGATGTAACTATTAATTCCAACGAACACTTTAACATCGAAAGAAACACCAATCGCCACACCAATGACTCAGTGCATGAAATAATGTGTGATGATGCAATAGTGACAGTGTGTGGATAACCTACTAATTTAATACATTGATTGCTCTTGTTATTAATGATGTTGTAATGTAAAGGAAACTTGCAAACTGAATGCATTAGCTTGTTATTGTGCCTTACATGTAATAACCCTACATATAAATATTTACATGCTAACAACCTATTGTACATGTGAACAATCAATGCGGTCAGCATAAAACTAGGAATTAGGTCATTAGGTCGACTATGAGTTAAATATGATGTAAGAACATTGATAAACTTCCAATGCAAACAAAATGTGAATTCTCCTACGAGGGCTAATGTAAACATAATAATGTAATAAAATGAACAATGAATGATAGGAAAGCTATAACAAAGAAAAATCCCTATCCTTACACATAACCTATGAGCACATCGGGTAGACCAACGGCTACCAGCTGCACAGCCATGGGAATGGCACTAGCAAATTATCATTGTTAAGTGCAGATCACACAGCTGTTGGAATGGCAATAATGTGTAGTTGCTAAGTGCTAAGCCGTTACAAATTATCTCCCTTTAAACGAAGTCGTGGACCACCGCCTTGAATACCCTAGTGCTCGAACGTTTAGCTTTCCATTTAATTAATAAATAAACCTGACAAAAAGAAAACAAAGTAAATCCGATAAATTTCGGCCATCAACAAAATATCATATTGCACCGTTTTTATACTAGAAATTGTTTAAACAATCAAATATTTGGCTAGTACCTGTTAATACTGAGTTGTTGACAATTTACTAATTCTTGATCTTTTTTCGTCTGCCGCTTTGCACACGTCAGCATTAATTAGCTTTTTGCGACTTTGCCTTTTTACCCATTGTCAAATATACATTTGTACTGCCAATTAATTAATAGAAAAATTACTGCTTATAAATTTACAAATAATTAACTAATCATAATCATGTGTTGTGCAATTAATATTTATTTCAAAATTCAGTCTTAGTTCTTCCTCTATTTTTCTCAACTTGACCACACATGATTTGAATTATGTTACAAAATTCTTTGAACAAATGAAGAAGTAGCCGACTTGAAATTATTTATAACTCCTACTAATAAGCTTAATGCTTGTTTCTCCATAAATAAATCATGTTTGATTTGGTATTTTCGTAATATGTGGAATCCAAGCGTGTACCAAGTCTGACATGATAGAATTTTTGCTAGGAAAATCTAAAATATCATTTTTAGAAGTTAATGCTTCAACCAAAGTTCTTCGAGAACACAAAAGAACTAATGGTGTTTCATTGTAGCTTACTTCATTGTCAATTATAACACTCCAAAAAATAGAAAAAGCATTTTTTACGTTTGTCAAAGTCCTTTGTGCCGCCTGGAATGTATAGTAGCTGATCTAGAATGTATCACCGTAATAAATCATATACACTCGTTTCTAAATTATTATTGTTTATTAGACCTGATTCATGAAATGCTAATGACATTGAAACATCTTGAAAAATATCCAATTCAGTGACGTGTTGGCCAATGGATAATAAAATTAAACCACCTTCACCATCAATCCCCAATGTATTCCCTTAGTAGACGAGACGCTCTTTCCCAAGCTAATGTAAATTCAACAATTGTTGATTGCACAAGCATTTTTTCCTCTCTATAATAATCATGTATTCTATTACACGACTTTTTCTGCAATAAGTTGAGATAGCTCAATTACGCATCTTCGCGAGTCTTCAAGTTCAAATGGCAATTTTGTTCTTTCTGCATCTATTGGAATTGTATTAATTTCCTGTGTTACTTGATCAAAGCCTCTAGTCGATGCTACACTCGAATGATTTTTAACTAAGTGAACATTAAATAAGTTATCAAATGGAAATTGCAAATATTGTGGATCACTTGAAGTTAATAATTCTGCATTTGATAGTCTATTTTTAAAGTGATCTTCTAGGCCTGGATATTTAATCTTTCTATTATCGCTTCTCTTTTGCCAAAGCTTTTGGGGATTGCTCCGTCATCTTGAGAATTCCAAAATATATATGGAAAAAGCATTCCTTCAGGATACATTTGCGAAGTAGATTTGCCTTTTCTATATGAAACTAAATTGTCAAGAAAACGTCTATATTTCAAAGATGGCGATGATTTTATATTATTTTTAAATTTTAAGTGGTGTATGGTATATACTAATACCAATTCATGGGTAACAAGAGTTTGATGCTTTGCACATGATATTTTGCATTGTCCTCCAATAAATGACATGTAGTCATTAATAATTTGATTGTAATCTATCATTAATTTCCACACATACTAAAAATGTCGTCTTGCATCGAATAGATGGATTTTCACTGCGCCACTAATTTATTTGCTCTGGGCTTTCTGATTTATGCAACTGACGCATAACATTATCGAATCTACATCAATTCCAACCAAAAGGTATCTATGCGAATTTACTTCAATGGCACTTCTAATGTGTAAGCTATTTCGATCGGAAGAGGTTATTTCATTATTATAGGCGTAAATTAATTTACATTTTCTAAGTTGGATCCCATTAATTGCACACAAATATCTTGAGATTTTTTTAAATTTAGAGTATATGCATATGGCAAAGTATTTAATAGATTTGCAATAGCAAGATAAATAGAAGATTCAACATTAACATTTGAATAATATGCTAAAATTTCTTCAATCTTCGATGGTTGAATTTTTTTCATTTTGTGGTTATTGCATTTACTAAATAAATAACAATTTATGTACATTACTAAACATTGACACCAAAATCGATTTTCATATGGTATGTTTAAGAAGTCCGTCCATGACCTCTCCTGTGTGTATTTTTCTGGATTTAAATAGCATTTAGAAGCACAAACATTTAAAGGTGTCTTTTTCATAGCATTTAAGAGTTAATTGTGCTCGGTTCTGATGACGTTACCATTGCCTCCATTCTTGACACATGTTTATGTCAGTGACTCGCATGCCACGAGTAATACCGGCTTTATTCAAGCAAAAACATAATTACAAAAACATAAATGAAATTTACAAGTTGAAACTAACACACACAAATCGGTTTGTAGAAGTTTACAACAATAAATATACACTAGTACAACTTAGTGAGGTAGGTCCCATCCCGGGCCTATGAACCCTTTGGAGATGCGATTGATTCTATACAGTAAGTAATAACTTGTAATATATTGAGCTTATTGGCGTCGCGAAAGCTATTGAACATATGGGCTTATGGGGCAAACGGACGGGACATTCAAAGATGAGATGTTTAGGATTTTCATTAAAAGAATTGCATAGTCTGCATAGGGGTTAGTCTATGCAGCCTGAATTATAGAAGGTTCACGGTGGAGTAGGCGGTTAGTTAGTATTTTATATATGAGGGTCTTGTAGTACGGGACACATACGGCGGACTTGGCTAAAAGAATTGTATTGATTAAATGAGGTATGGGAGTATCCCAGTACCTACTTGAATTTTCAAAGCATTTAGACTTATCATTTATTAAAACATGGGCGATCTGAGGAGACTTAACTGAGGGTTGCAATTGTAGGATACGACCTTGCTTTTGTATGATAAAATTGGCAATAAAATTAGCATTTGGGTTGGACTTGTCGTAAATTATTGGTTGATTAAGGTAGTTGCGCGGACGCAATGCAAGTCGTGGCCTTATATTGTCGTTTGTATGTATGGGGCTTATTTGGAACTGAGTATCCTTGAGCTTGCGCAGCAGGCGGGCATAGAAGGGGGAAAAGTCCCTAAGGAAATACGGTATATAAATGTCAGAAAGCAAGCTTTCTATTGTCGAGTGCTTATTAGTATGAAGAAGTATACGGCTGGAGGAGAGCTTCACCGGATGAGGCTCCTCAAGGTCGGCGATTTCGCTCAGCAGACGCGTCTGCGACCAAAACTGTATGGCCTCCAGGTTGGGGAGACGAATCCCCCCTTCCTGGAAATCCTTGAACAATAGTTGCGTGGGCCGGAGGATGGTGTTTGCCCAGGTCGCTTTGTTAAGCACAGCTTGTAGGGGTCTATGGGGCGAGAGAGTGTAGTGCCTAAGCACGTGGCGTAATTTGCTAACAATTAACGCATTGAGTGCCCTAGCCTTGCCATAGAGGGAGATCTTGCGACTTCCGACAAAGCCAAGGCACTGTGCGTTATCTGACAGGAACCTAACATAGTCAATTGAATTATTATTATTCGTGTTCAGGCGGACACCGAGAATGTCGACATACTGATGGTTACCAACAAAAGGAGTTCTCCACCATTGGGCACGATTAACTCCAGTAAAGTAGGATTTCGAAATATTAATTTTCTCATTAGAGACGGCCCTATACCTATCTAAGGTTGAAAGCACATGCTCAATACTTTCCTGAGTGGTGACCATGAGTGTGACGTCGTCAGCAAAAGCCAGGGTTTTACACAGATACGAACGAGTCCCTAATTGGAGGCGTAAGCCTTTTATGTTATTATTATTGCGTATTTCCCTAAGAAGAGGTTCAATCGCCAAGTTGAACAGGAAGCACGACAAGGGGCACCCCTGCCGTACACCCTGCCCTAAGTGAATGGCGTTAGTCATGTACCCATTAATTAAAACGTATGATCTATTGTTATTATAAAGAGCCCTAATTAATTTTATTATAAGAGGCGGGAAGTTCATTGTTTCCAGTACCTTGAACAGGTATTGGTGACTAAGGCGATCGTAGGCCTTCATTAAATCAAGCTAAATGATACTGATATCTTGCTTATTGAACTTAAACATTTCTATTATATCTCTAACAGTTTGAATATTAAAGTATCCTTTGCGCCCTTTAATGAAACCGGTTTGTTCCGGGTGAATGTATCTGTGTATCACCCTGGAAATTCTATGACTGACGACGTAAGAAATGATCTTCAGGTCCATATTGAGCATGGAGATAGGTCTCCAGGAGGAGATATCAGTTAAATCTTTTCCCTGTTTAGGGATAAGCTTAATAATAGCATCTGAAATATTATTATGAATAAGGCCCTTAGTAAGTACACTATTAACTAAAAGTAGAAGCGGTTTGACAAGGAGGCGACTAAAACGCTTGTAAAAATTGGAATTAATCCCGTCCAATCCTGGAGAACTCTTCAAGTTGGAGATCGCATCAAGTATGTCTCCCTCCCCCAGAGGCTGGTTAAGAAGAGAGAAATCTTGGCTAATAGCAGTGGCGTCTAAGCTCGAAACTGGGCGGGTTTGCTCATGGGCAAATGTATGGGCGAAGTGATCGTGTGAAATTCTTAATTTGTCTTCTGTCTTATAAGACAAGTTATGTTGGTTTTTGCTAAGCGATTCTTAACAAAGCTTTTAATTAGGTGGGGGTTGCCCTCATTGATCTCATAATTTATATTCTTAATGTATTCAAACTGAATGTCAGCTAAACGCTGGTATTCAGCATTGATTTGTGAGGTGATGGTCGCCTCTATAGAATGATAAAACTCAATTTGCGGATTATCTCGTATCAGTTTTAAGTAGTTAAGTAATTTATTAAGGGTCCTACGGCGGTCGGTGGCTAGCAAGCTCTGCTTGTGAATTAGTATACTACGTATTAGTTCCTTAGTATGGGTCCAATCCTGCTGTATGGTATCTATGTTAGTGTTCAAAGTTATTCAAAAGTATGTGTGTTATTTCCGTATTGCAGGAGTCTAGGGTGTTCGAGCTTAGACGCCAGATGCCGGGACCAGGTGGCTCCGACAGTTTGATCTTAGTGACCAATGGCCTGTGATCGGAAATGTCCAGGTCAAGGACCTCACTGGTGACGAGCTGCACATTACTGGTTACAAAACAGTGGTCAATACGGGACTGGTAAGTGTTACTTGTAAAAGTAAAAGAGGGGTTATGACACTTATGAGCCGAATCGACTAGCGCAAAAGGGTTGAGCAAAGATTTCTTAAAATGGTTCCAACGCGAGACTGTTATATTACTCAACGTGGTTGAATTGACAGTATCACTGAGGAGGTAATGGAAATTTGAGTCTCCCCCCATGATGACAGACCGTGGATGATATCTAGTGATTAAGTCGCTAATATTGCTAATGGTTTCCTTGTATTCTAGCCTACTAAAATAGTAGTTTATATATATATTATTGTCGTGGTCCCTAAGAACTTGATAGTTGTTGTCCGAGCGGACAGCTTCTATTTCCAGAGAGCTGGATATAAGGGTTAACAGGCCACCCTTCGAGTGACCTGCCCTAGGTTGAAAAGTGGTATTATAGTTATGGTGTTTGAACAGAGCACAGCTGTCGTCGGAGAGGGACTCAAGTTTCGTTTCCTGTAAAAAGGCAATCTCAACATTATGTAGCTTAAAGGTATTAAGTATAGTATTAAGTTTATTCAGAGAGTTTAAACCATTGACATTAAACGTAACAATTGTCTCCATATTGACCACTTAAGACATAAGACAAAAAGAGAGGGAAAGACGGAGAGTTGCAACCAATAGTGTACAGACTAAGTCGGGCTAGCTCCCGGTGGCTTGCCTCCGGGTTCTAGCGGGGCCGGCTGGGGCTTAGGAGCGGCTAACTGGGGTTTGGGTTCCGGGCAGGAGCGGG
>CABFPE010000057.1:1627892-1655584 GCA_900660155.1 Hofstenia miamia | reverse complement strand
GCTCTCTATAGCTAGAGAGCCTAGTGAGAGGCGAAGGCAAGATGTAGCGGAAAACTGGACCGATTAAAGGAACTTCTGAGACTTGAAGCACTGGGACCTCAGGAAGAGGGATTTCGGTGTCCGGGGCCGGGGCGGGGTTAGAAGCGACCTGGGCGAAACTAGCCTGCTGCTGTCTAGGTGGTGGGGACGCGACGGGCGACTTAGAGGGGGACACGGCTGGGAACGGGGCGGAGCTAGGGGGTCCTAGAACGGGGGATGGGGACCTAACCTCATCATCTAAGGAAATAGACATTAAGATACAACAAAAATATACCCTTGTCTTTGCGAAGCTTTGAAGTCCCGAGGTAATGAAGAGGTACTCCAAAATACAGTTTTAGGTAGTAGTCCGTTGTATCCCTGTAGTTGGGGCCAACCAACTGTTGTCTCCACTGGGCACTGAGCGGTAGCTTTTCTGTATCTGCCTTCTTCTAGCGAGTATGCTAGGCTGCTATAGAAATAGCAGTAAATAGTAGTAAATATTTTCAGGTGTGAGAATGAAAGGGAGACGCGTAGCAACTCGCGTATCGTGGGAAACGTAGTAATCACTACTACCAAACTAGTTTAGCAAACAAATCAAACCAACAGAGCAGAGGCGCCTTCCTCTGCTGAAGTGTACTGGTCTGCGACCAAAGCAAAATAAAACTCTAAGATCATAGTTGCGTGATCTTATGCCAAAGAGGCCGAGATTTTTTATCAGTTAATAAATTATCATCTTTTGATTGACAGTAAGAAAAAAAACAACATCTGTTTATGGATTGGTTTGTCTTGGAATGTAAACAATGTTTACATATTTTGAAGTTGAAATATTTCAACAACAAAAACTTTCGTTTTGGAAGTCTGTTTCCTACTTGAGAAGTAAGCAATTAGTTTCAAGTAGCTATTCGACTAGTTTTAGTACCGTTCAGACTATCGACTTTTATCAGCTGATAAATTATCAGATGACAGTAATCTGGCTGTTTTGCCAAAAAATCGGATGGAGCGTTCAGACTATCGACTTTTATCAGCCGATAAAAAAGCAGATAGAGTGTTCACACTATCGAATTTTATCACCGATTTCTTGACAGATGATAAAAGTCGATAGTGGGAACACAATTTTAGTGACGCCAGTGAGAATTCGAGTTTCTTTCATCATGCGCCGACACCGATAGCGGCCTTTTTGTTGTCCTACTTAATCCTAACTCCTAATTGCAGATAGAGCTTCCTATCATCGAGTATTGTATTGCATAACAGAACGTGGCTTTTTTGATTTGGAAATAAAAATTATAACGTATTTAAGAATTGGATAATGAAAAGCGAAAAACACGAATATTGACATGATAAATTAAAGTACACCACGAACACGAATCACTGCATCCAACACGACCCGAAACCCGATCGTGTTCGTGTCACGATTGCACACCTCTATTTTCAAGTAACTGTGTATGGTGTTCATTTTCCTAACATACATTTATTTTTTCTTCAAATAGTTTCTTTTTAGGATTGCATGAATCATGGGCCTATTATGATGCATGCTATCGTCGTGAAGCTGCGGATGGATTATACTTAATTGATCAGAAACTTGGTTCCAATTCTCTCCGCTATTCATCTGCTATTCATACTCGTCAAAACCGAAAGGGCGTTAGATATGGGTACTATGCTCAAAATAGAATAATCTTGAAGAAAATTATTAATTTTCTTTATTAGATATGAATGCCCTGAAGAACGGGATTACTATCCTTATTGGCATCCATCGCCCTGGATTGATATTGCTGTTCTCACTGACAATGTTACTCGTTGCCAATGGTATAAAGAAAACTCCTTTAATCGTCGTCCAAAAAATGTTTGTGTGATGGATTCAGATAGAGCCTATGGTGGGAGGTATAATAATAAACACGATTGTTTAAAAAATAATGGAAAGTGGATTACTGTTCATAGCTATGTTGGCACTGTCGGTAAGTTATTTATCAAATACTTCATTTCATCAGAATTAATTAGATAAAACGGAATCTGAGTGCATTTCCAGTAGAGAACATGTTTGGGGAATTCCATTTGATTCTACTGATCTTGAGAAGCAATGTTTAATTCCTCCTGAAGAGGTTGTTTGTGAGCAGGCGCAATGGACCCGATCCAATCACCTTGGTGATCCACGTGGAGATCGTTCTGGAGGAACTCATTACACTTGGAAAATTCCGCATTTTACAAATGAAAAACAGTGTGTATTGCGTATACGCTATAACATATCGACAGATGATTACAATGGCTTTTCATCCCTTCCCTCAATAAAAAGTTATATTTCAGGTAGAATTAGTTGCTAAAAAATGTGTGTAAGTAATATTAGAAAAATGAAAATTCTAAGTAGTGTAAACTGTTTTCAAAAATATTCCAAGTTATAAATTTATAAACAATGAAAAGTAAGTCTTTTATTAATTTTTCACAATTTTCTAATATACCTAGCGATAAAAAAATAGCACACTTAAGTATTTATTTAACGTTTACAAAGGATTTATTAAAATTCGAACTGACGTATTTAACTATGTCTAAATATAGCATTGATTTATCGAGAAATTCAAATATCCAAAAAATGTTGTAGTCGCTTACATTTTTTCTTAAAATTGAATTTTGAGTTAAATGCTTAAGCTTCTTCATTTGTTTACCCCAAATTTGCCACTTTAAGTGAATGTATTCATATTCCATTTCGAAAAATAAATTTATATTTTGGTAATCAATGGCAAACAAGTTACATTCTACATTTTTTCAGTGAATCCAGGCTAAAATGTATATTTCTCTAAAAGTATTCCATCACGTGTTGAGAAATTGTGATTTTATATAAGAAAAAAATCTAGACTTTAGTGATGAAAACTTGCGTGAATATTAAAAATATTGCTACAAATCTTTTCAACACATAGAGGGATACTGGCTTAGATGCTTATTATAATCCGCAACCTAGTGATACATTCATACAGTTTTTGCTTGTATTAGTCCTTACTATAATGTATTTTTTAGAAAGATTTAAAGTTTATTTTTTCAATCCTTGTCACGTTTGTAATCATTAAAGATTCTATATCTTTTTAGGATATCCTCTTCATAAATTGTTAGCAATTTTTTTAATATTAAGAATTATGTAATCTAAGTAATTCAATATAAACAATTAATAGTATAGAAACAAATCCTGATGTACAGGTTTCTCCTGATTTAAGTCTTCCCTTGGCTTTAAATACTGCACAAACTGGCCGTGTGTTCGAAGATCGAAGTCATACATTTATTCTTGCTCCAAGACCTGATTCCTTTCCTAAAGTTCATCTTCATAATATCAATGTAATGGGGAAAAGAGGAAATATCGTGCAGGTGAGTTCACGGCCTATTCTTGACGTTTAATACACTTATGTTAAAATTTCTATACTAAATTTAGGTGTATCCTGCAGTTCAATATGATTTCACTCCCACACATCTTACAATTTCATCAAACGAAATGTTACACTTTCAGTGGGCTGGTGCTAATACTCATCATAACCAGGCTCCCGGTGGAGATGGAGCTACTGGTGCTGATGGACAAGGCACTGTTGGAACGGATCGAAACAATTTGCTTTTACTTACTCAAAATAATCATGCTTCCAATTTTCCCGCTCCGTTTGAAGAGGTTAACAATTTCATATTTAAACATTCTAATTTTTGGAGGTGTGCGAATTAAACAGTTTTATATTCTTATCATAATTTAGATAGATTTTTACTTAGTTAAACTAATATTCGTGTGCGGTTGTGTATTTGTATATTGTTTCTGCCATCTGACCATTTTTGCTAACATTTAACATCTGATCAAATTTATTTCATTAAATTTATTTACATTCGTTCATATAATCAATTATCTAATAGAAATACAGCAATAAATTTGAAGGGACTAGCATTATTGCTCATTATACCTGATCTTTGTTCTATCCAATGTTCGGTTATAACCAAATTTGCTAGCTTTAGAAGAAATGTTCACTTGCACTTAATGCTATTTTTGAGAGAGGACGATCATTGCTTGTTTTTTGTAAAATTTCTGTGCACATGTAGAATGCTCAATAAAATTATTTTGAAGCTGATTGATTTAGAAGAAGAAATGTGTGTGTGTGTGTGTGCGTGCTATTTTCTACATAATTTTATATAAGTTTGCAATTTATTTGTTTTGCCTGGCAAAGTTCCCATTGTAGTGGAAGTTTTTTCTTGGAGAAAAGAAAGTTGCTCATTGTATTGTAACTAGGGCAACCAAAATGCGGTACGGTTAATTTTTAAACCGAGATTGTATGATGTATGCCAAAAAACAATGTTTTCATTCCGCGAAGGAAAAATGAAAATGCGTAAAGCTTCATATTTTATGGCGAATTTTTAAGTACGTTAAAAATGCATAAGAATACAATAGTTGTTATATTTTCATATAATAACTTGGTTTCTGTATATAATTGCACGTTTTCAACCCATTATTTTTTTATTATTTCTCAGTCATTATCAAATTATTTCCAATAAAAAAGCATCTTGTTTTAATTTCTTTTATTTTAGGTATCAGACCAGTGGTCAGATTTCGGTGTTGTTTGGTCAGCTAAATCGAATGTAGATTCTATAAATTCGGCAGCGTTA
This sequence comes from Hofstenia miamia, assembly GCA_900660155.1. Taxonomy (NCBI): domain Eukaryota; kingdom Metazoa; phylum Xenacoelomorpha; order Acoela; family Hofsteniidae; genus Hofstenia; species Hofstenia miamia. Next base: position 1,650,952 of record CABFPE010000057.1, on the reverse strand, counting down.
TCTTTTGCCAGTAGTGGCTACTATCCATGTGAACAATGTGATCATCTTGATCCTACTCTTGAAAAGGCGCCAGCTTCATTCAGCGGCATTATACTTCGTGCTAGAAATATTGCCAAAAATTACTCCTTCGTATGCACTCGAAATAATGATTTCTCAAATCGATCACAGAAATTTCTTTTAATTGTTAATTAATTGCTTCCATTCATTTGAATTGCTCCTAAAATAGCGGTAAACTGTCATGAACATGTCGTTTATATATTAATGTGAATGTTGCATTGCGCTTTCTCAACATTAAATTCTTCGTTTCCCATTTTAGGAGAAATTCGATCATTGAACTTCTACTATAAATGTTGCTATGCAATTTTCAACATATCATACTTTTTGTAAATTACTTCACACCATTCAATTTTTTTATTAAATGCTTAAATTTTATATATTGCGAAATGTATTTAATTTGTAAATGATTAAACATTTGTAATGTCAAATCTTTTTATTTGGATATTTTATAAGACATTGTGACTATATATTTCTAATTTGAATTTGGACATTATTTTTTAATAAATTTTATGTTTGCTTACATTTTGCAACCTACCATATTTAATATTTCTAAGTTATTACATTTGAGAGTCAGGTTAGACTCATTCCTACTTCACTGAATGTAAAGTGTATTTATCTTACGATATCTAATTCAATACTATACATGTAGAAGAAGTTTGTAGGGTGAATTATGATAGATTTGTTTTGATGGGATTTGCATCTATGCTGCGAGTGGATAGTAGCATAGTAACAGACAGAGGAGGTTACAATGGGACACCTCACTTATGGTTATTTGCCATTTGGAAATGGTCATATTCTATTGGAGAATATAATATATAAATTCTACATCTAGAATATGTCCATTCCCACATGGCCAATAGCCATGGGTTAGGTGTCCCATTGGGACGTCCTTTGTCTGTTACTATACTACTATGGACCGTACGTCCAAAAGTAGAAGTGGTCCGTGAAATGGTTTGAGACAAGTATTTTTGCTAAATTTGACATTGAACTGTGCATGGAGCTGCCTGAAAACGACAATTTGCCCCACATATACATTTTAATTATGTGTAGTCTAAATATTGATGCTGGTATAATTCAATCTTCATTTTGTTTTGACCCAGCTATTGTACTGTTATTTCATCAATTTTTGCCATCAAAAAAGAAGCTTTCAAAATTTATTACATTATTTCGCCTTATGACTCTTTCCTGGTTTCAGATATATGGTGCAAAAACGGAAGAAATCATCGCGTTCTTCCCATTCTAGCGCACCCATTGACTGTGTTCATTTCAACGCATCCATAAATCTTTCCCATTTCAGAAAAAGTCTCATCCCTTCCAGATTTTGTGTTTGCATAGTAAGTAAACTATTAAATTAATTTAATCTTATTAGTTTTAATTTTAGTAGTACATCATAAATAACGAATGTTAGTAAAATGTAACTCACTTTAAAATTTTTAAATGAATTGTGATGCTTTAAAAAATACCTTTTATTAACTCGATGCTTTCTTCAATCAATAGTAATTAGGACCGGTATCCTATGTAACATTTTTTAATCGTAAGCTGTGAACCACTAAATATATTCTTGGCAGATTTTAAAGCCTTTTTTTAAACAAGTGGATTGTTGATTTCTTAGAAATATAGTTTTATTGATTTTTCATGTCATAACATTAAAATCTATTCAAACTTAGTAATAAATTCTCAATTGTATCAAATGGTACTTATTACCTGTCAACCAACGCTATTATATGATTATGAAAAAGACTTCAAATTGTATTGTCGTCCAAGGTTTGCAATTGTGAAACTAAATTTGGTAAAAAAACAACAGTTTTTTCATTAGTTCTGTTGTTAATCTTTATAAATTAGCATTAAATGCAATGGGAGTGCTACATCATCTTGGTTTGCAAGTGAAATTTAGTAGATAGAACGTTGTGGTGCATGCCTTAGGAAAATATTACAAAACGAACTTTTTTGCGAAAAACCAGAATTCATAAATGATTTCTAATTTGCAATTGGCAAGAATGAGCACTTGCATGATTCGAATGATTGGTAATACTGGCGTTCCACTGAAAAACCAAACAACTGCATATTTCAAGTTTTCGAGAAAAACTGCACAGAAGATTGTTGTTCTAGACTAAACTACAGGAATGAGTTACCATATTTACCCGAGTTTGGGAGATTTTTATGAAAAAGAGTTTTTTGAGCAATATAAAAATTCACAAGCACTGAATCAACGAAACATATTTATTTACATTATTCAGATATTTTTTACAACTTTAAAGAAAAGAAACCTGTATTTCCGCGATTTATACCCTATCTTAATATATTACGTAAAACTATAAACCTATATAGATCTTGTAAAGGATGCTGATTAAAGTTGCTTTTGATATTTACATGCATATTCTAATACTTTAATATTGTGTTATTTTTAATAAATTAATTGTTTGTCTTTTAAACAAGGATATTACTTTACTTTAATGTATATTACAGCAAGATCTCGTACTTTAGTTTACAATATATGTGCAAATTGAGTGTCTTCGCGAGATGTTTATGTAGATAAGCCGCTCCCCCGCTTTGGGAGTAATTTTTCGTGGAAAAGGGTAAATACGGTAACTGGATTCTGTGATTTCATGTGAGATGGCGCTTCGAGCGGTTTCAACTGCTTTGGCATGATCCTTGGACAACAGGGACTGAGTCCAAGTGGTCAGATCAAAGTTTGACCAAAAGTGCAGTTGTTTGGTTTTTCCGTAGAACGCCTATATTATAGGCTATCAAAACAATTTGAAATCTCTTCTAAGGGAAAAATCAAATCTGAACTGAGTGATTCGAATGAGATAATTATTGTTTGCAAAAATATACATCCAGTATTCTAAGTTGTCTTACGTTTGCTTGAAGACTATATTGTTAATCAATTTTAATGCATAGCAGAATGATACTAAAAATGTGTTTGCTACCCACTATTGAGTGCAGTATTTATTGAGATTGAGAGATGTTAGTTTTTAAAATCACAATGCTTTTAACACTTTTTCCGTACAGAGAAAAGTTAGCTGTCTGTTAAAAAAATCAATAACATCTATAACTGGTTGTATCTATTAAATTAGAATTATTTCTTTGCAAGTAGATTAAATAATTACTCTTTGGTTTAAATTCGTGCTATGTTTTGAAAGTATACTGGTATTAATTTTATGTTCAAAAATCATTATCTAGCAATATCTTTTTATTAAATGACAGTCACCTCTAAAAATTATTGAATGTGTTGCTAGATTTGGAAATTGTAAAGTACATTATCTTCTCGTGTTTAGATATGTGAAAAAAATCATGTAAGAGATTCAAGAACAACAGAATGCTTTACTTGTCTTCAATGTGGTGCTATGGTAAATGTCTTTTCTTTTCAATTTCTGTTAGTTTTTATGTAATATGTGGTTCTTTTCAATTCATTGTTGATTTTAATCAAGTTCTTGCCGCTTGTAAGTAATCTGCATTTCAATACTTGTTCAATTTCTATCTTAATAGATCTGCAAAATTTTATGTTTTGCTTCATTCTAAGTTCTACAATTCTGTTTTCTACATATCGCTATAATCCATCAATTGTTTTGTTATTTCATGACAGGTAACAACAAATTTATGCATCTCTTATCACTAGTAGTAGTAAAAGACTTTCTCAAATTACAGACAGGCGTTTTCAATTTATGCAAACAATCAATTCAAATATTGAAAATTATTATAGAATACATGACTGGAAAGTACAGTCCAAGAAGTGGGAGTAGTTGCTATTAGTATCATAGAAGACAAAATATCTATTTCACAAATATATATTACTGCTCTTATGAATTTAATTTGCAAATCAAAAATATAATTGTATAAAGGGGTTAGTTTTCTTAGTTGACAGATAAAAATGTTGAAGAAATAGAGAGCCGCAAATGATGTTGAGAATGATAACATATTGATATATTAATATCTATTGCATAGGTAAAATTCTTTTTAAAGAAGATCAAATCATGTAATTACAAAATTAAGGAAACGGGAAGTAAACATAATCGTAATAAACGCTTTTAATAATCCATCTTGAGCATCACATAGAGAGGATTACGACTATGCTCAAAATACACGTTTCAGTGTTGGAATGTGTATAGTGTGGTCCATCACTGTTGAACGTTTTGCATGTTTTTAAAATTTCTCTACATCGATTTGAATTTAATTCCCAAATATTTTCACTCATTTTCCACACATAATTTTTTTCATTTTATCAACCTCTTTGAAAAATCGTTTCAATATCATACAGTTACATACTTTCACCCGTTAATTAGGGAATGTATAAAAACCTACGTTTTTCTGTTAATGCTTATCTACAATTCTCAATGTAAGTGCAAACTACAAATATCTTTCTATACTATGTATACAATATTAGTTTCTTAAAACAAAGTAATATGTACCAAGGAAACGCTAATAGCATTTCAATGTATTAATAACCAAATGACCTTATCTAAAGACAATTTTTCGCTAAAGTGTAAGACGTATTTCACATGAACACAGTGGCCTATCGGAAAAAAGGCAAACGCTAATACTTGCTTAACCCATTTGTATTTGAAAATCACCGTTGCTTATACTTGACTGAAATTAAGACTATTGCTATAATTAATCTATATCAGAAAAGGCAGGTTAGTAATGTAAGAATTCTGTTTCAATGCTTTCTACATAATTTAGCTTATAAAATCCTCGATTTAGGTTTGTAGACGAGGTGACACTGATCATGTTTCTGTTCATGGAAGAACCCCTCGTTCAACTTCCCATTTTCTTTTTGTTGATCTCCATGATTACAGTATTTTGTAAGTTTATTCAAATTTATCACGTTTGCTAATAAGAAAACATTTGATCGTATGTCGATTGCATTTTCTTTGAAAATTTAGGGATTCCTATCATTTTGATCCAAAATACCAACAATTGTTTTTCAGAATTCATCGTTCGCCTCAATCGATCCAAAAATCAAGCTCCTAAATAAAAATATGTACCTCCGATCATTTTTGTGCAGACTGGCCTATGTACAAATTGCAATTTGTGTGGGTGAAGTCTCACAGAACTCTTATTCAAATGTATAATATTCTTCGATTCCTTCAAACAATGAAATTAAAACAGTTTTATAACTACGTAATGAAAACTTTTTCACAGGTAGGCGTTGAATAAACCTTACAAATGATTAAACAACCCACAATTTGGATCTTTTCACTTCATTGTCTAGAACAATATAGACCTAATTTTAGCTTTTAATGCTAATGATTCGCCCCATATACCACTTTAGACTAAGTAATTTGTTACATTCAATATCTCGAAGTCCAAACATCCTTATTCAATATTTAATCACTTTAGGTGTATAGACTGCGAGAAGTACATTGATGTACAACAAAGTAAAAAGGTGACACAGTGTATTTCTCAACTTCAGAAATTAGCAACAGATTCGCGAATATTCCCCCCAGTGTCAATGCCTTCTCAGGAAAACCATGCAGTTACAATCATTAAGAGCAAAGAACCGTTATTAAACGTAACAAGTTTATTTCGCTAATAATCATAGTTATTAAAAGCGTTATTTACGTTATTTAAAAATTATATAAAACATTATATTTAACATGTACGGCAAGTATTTAACAACTATGCTAATAATGTTATATGATCATTACAAAATATTACTTCAATGCTCAAACTATTTTTAGTATCAAATGTGGATATCGTCGTTAGAGTTAAGATAAGATATTCTTTATTCAGATAAATATTTACTATTAAAAACTGATAATTTATCTGAATAGCGTAAAAATATACAAACATACATACAAGACATACAAAAGCAATGAAATACTACAGAATAAATCTAGGAAGAAATTACTAGGAGATTTCACGTACGGGTTTTTGAATGTGTTTCTAAGTGTAAATATATCTAATTATTTGTTATTTGAATATCCAAATTGCGTTTGAAAAATTTGCTGAGTATATTACTCTAGATTCTAATATTTTTTGTTAATTTCGCAATTCTCATTTTCTCCATAATTTAGATTTTTAGATTTTATTGTACTTTAATGTATTTGATTTTTATATAATGTAGCAATTGATGTAATTAAAAATATACAAAATTATATTATATGGCAAACATTTTCCTTTCCTCTTATTTCTTATTTCGTGGCTGACTGATAAATGCTTAAATGAGTTGAATTAGATGTTGCTTACCACATAAAAAATCGCAGAGCCACCGCTTACATTACAAGAATTGGTTTGTTCAATTTCTATAATTGTTTTAATTGTTTTATTGTGGAACATTTAGGGTTTAAAAAATCTTGGCAATACATGCTTTTTCAATTCAGTGATGCAAAATGTCTTCAAAATCCCACAGCTGCGATTATTTCTCAACGCATACTGCCCATCAATTAACCTTCATATCACACCTGACCTCATCACAAAATATGTTTCTCATGTTGATGAGAAAAATCGTGAGCACTTAGTAAGTTTTTTATTTCAGAATATTTTTATCTCTTGAAGACACTGAATAACAAGCCTTCCAGAAAGATTTATTAAANATTTTTAGTATCAAATGTGGATATCGTCGTTAGAGTTAAGATAAGATATTCTTTATTCAGATAAATATTTACTATTAAAAACTGATAATTTATCTAAATAGCGTAAAAATATACAAACATACATACAAGACATACAAAAGCAATAAAATACTATAGAATAAATCTAGGAAGAAATTACTAGGAGATTTCACGTACCGGTTTTTGAATGTGTTTCTAAGTGTAAATATATCTAATTTTTTGTTATTTGAATATCCAAATTGCGTTTGAAAAATTTGCTGAGTATATTACTCTAGATTCTAATATTTTTTGTTAATTTCGCAATTCTCATTTTCTCCATAATTTAGATTTTTAGATTTTATTGTACTTTAATGTATTTGATTTTTATATAATGTAGCAATTGATGTAATTAAAAATATACAAAATTATATTATATGGCAAACATTTTCCTTTCCTCTTATTTCTTATTTCGTGGCTGACTGATAAATGCTTAAATGAGTTGAATTAGATGTTGCTTACCACATAAAAAATCGCAGAGCCACCGCTTACATTACAAGAATTGGTTTGTTCAATTTCTATAATTGTTTTAATTGTTTTATTGTGGAACATTTAGGGTTTAAAAAATCTTGGCAATACATGCTTTTTCAATTCAGTGATGCAAAATGTCTTCAAAATCCCACAGCTGCGATTATTTCTCAACGCATACTGCCNATATATATATATATATATATATATATATATAGGCTCTTTGTAATTCCGGTTTTCAATAACATGTCCTTTGTAAAATTGGCCACAAATATGTGTGTTTTGTGGGACAGAGGTTGCTTTTTAACATATTTTATGAAAAAAATCAAAAAAAATCAGCATAATTGTTTTTAATTTTTTTTCGCTGGTGCAATGACATATCCAAATGCAGCAAAAAATTGTTTTATATTGCCTAAGATATTTTCAGTATCCTAATCAAAGCTAGAAATGGCTGCTACAATTATAAAAGAATATCGTTGTCTTTTCAATCTGAAACTATTTTATCATTATGTCCCTAAATACTGTTGTATCTATCTATGGCATTAATATTTTGGGAAATTGAAAAAATTCAGCTACAGTAAAATTGATTGTGGTAATTTTAAAATGAGTCTTCATAATTATCGTGGATCTGTATCAAAATTGCTCACGAATCTAGATTCGTGATGTGCAGGTACGGGTGATGTGTACCCAACAATTATGCGTCAATTTTACAGCCAAAATAAGCGGCCATTGTTTGCTTTTGTGTTCAAATGAAACTTTAAGCTAACTACAGACCTTGACAAAAGTATTGAGACACCCATTAATTTTTTTACGTTTTGATTATTATTTTAACCTAATGTTACAATCAGCTAGTGAAATGCTAATATATTGCTTAGCAAAACTAGAAGGGACATCATAGTAATTATTGGGGAATATCTTGATTTTATTTGATATAGATTTGAAAAAACTGAACGAAACAAAAATGACATTGGACAAAAGAAATGGGGCGGCACCATAAAAGTGAAAATGTCAAAAAATACTTTTATTCGGCATACCAAATAAGTATTCAACAACAGAAAAAATGTATACAGTTAGAATTCTAAGTTGATTAATCAATTTTGCTGAATCACCTCATTAATCGATTTGGGCATAGCAGAGAAAAGTTTTTCAAAAATTCTTGTTCAACGCTTTCCAAGGCTCCTCAATATTCGAAGATTGACGTTTAACCACTCTTCCTTTCAATTTTGTTCAATCATGCTTTCTTCGAAAAGTTGTTTGGTGAATCGTGATTTTTTGCTAAAAGAAAAAATATTATTGAAGACTGCCAATAAATTTTCAAGCAAGGTTGACACATAAATAGCTGAATACATTATTCCATCAACTTTAACGATCTTGCATATTCTATTTGTTAAAAGCACCCCCATGCCATTAGCCAATTACCGCCACATTTAAACGCTGGAGTTGTGTATTTACGTCAAACTTGATAGCTCTGATCGCCTCCTAGTGCACGCTAGTCGCCTAAAGTATAGCTCGATTTTGTTCTCACTCGAGGATATGGCCCTAATCTAATACTGGGCTGCATACGTTTTTGCTTAATGCATCCATCTGAGCCGATTTTCTCGTGTGTTTCGGAAATACATGATTTTTTGATGACAATGCTACAAATTCTACCCATAGTTTGATATCACAATAGAATTCTTCTAATAATACACTTGCAGAGGTGAGTAACTGCGCACCATTCTCGCTTTAGCTGCTTGCTAGTTTTTTTAAGTAACCCTCATCAATTGATAAAATAGAGCCTTGTCATCTCTATAAGTAGATTTCAGAGGATACCCTATTTTCTTGAGCACCAAAACTGTTCATTCACTTAAATTTTGTTATAATGCAACCAACAGGACTTCTTTTGGTGAACTGACTAATGGAGACTAAGCTCAACCTTTGCCTCTTTCTCTAAATAATTAATTTTGTAATCGATTCATGAATGTATCAGAGCATTATACTAGAGGTAGATAAAGTTAGTCTTTATCAATTGGTACACGGTAAAATTGATGTTAACTATTCAATCATTTAAGTAAACATTATTTTAGCGTGCTGTCTCAATACTTTTGTTCAACTCTGAGAAAGTTCTGGTTATATAAGATCCCAATAAGAAACATTAAGTCACAATTATATAGTATTCAAATTGTTTTTTAGAAGTATCATGAGATACATTTTTATTTTAGCTAACCTCATTAATTATTATTGTACACAACCAAATAATTAAACTATTTTAATTATTAAATTGTTAACTGTCTCAATACTTTTGTCCAACTCTGAGAAAGTTCTGGTTACTTAAAATCCAAAGAGGAAACATTAAGTCACAAATTGTTTTCTAGAAGTGCCAGAGCATACATTTATATAATCTAACCTCATTAATGATTATTGTACACAACCAAATCAGTAAATTACTTTAATTATTTAATTGGTAACTGTCTAAATACTTTTGTCCAAATCAGTTGTATGTTTTAGAGTTTAAAAAAATATTACTAGCCAAATTTAATTCCCGCTCTCAAAGCAATTTTGCTCCAATAAAATCAAGCATACTTTATAGTTAAATTATTACCGTATGAAAGGGATTCCTAAGAAACGTATACAAAAGTAGTTTTTTCTTTTAAAATAACCGTGCATCACTCGGATTATATATAATAAACAATCCGATTATGTGTAGACCATTTATTTTAAAAGCAACTACACCATTTTCAGGTGACATTTAGAAATCATCAACTTACATTTAGAAAAAATCATTTTACAATTAGAAATCAAAAACCACAAATAGAAATGGTCAATTTACATTTAGAAATGAAAAACTATGTTTAAAGTTTAGTATTTATCATTTAGAAATAGTAAATATTCATTTAGAAATCAAAACTGACATTTAGAAAATCATTGTTTACATTTAGAAATGAAAAACGACATTTAGATTCCGTCAATTATCATTCCGAAATGACAAACGACATTTTGATTCCGTCAATTATCATTCAGAAGCGATCAATTAAAATGTCTCAGTAGTTCATTTATTTATTTCATTGACAGTAAGCCATAATATATTATATATAATAATATAGTCGCTTAGAGGAAGCAGTTGCTGGAACACAAGCTTCAATTTTGAGATTGGCGCCTTATAGTTCAATGCTAAACCCAATTGAAAAGGTGTCTGGAATACATTAAAATCATTGGTCAAAAATGAAATTACCTTGCCAATCATGATTGGAACTGGTGTAATTGAGCAGAGGACCTAATATCTTCGAAACTTGGTTGATAGAAATACAGTCTTGTTTAGAAAAATAGCGCATGAAACAAAAATTTATTTGAAACGGAATATTTCAAAAACAAATGAATTTGCCTGAATGTTAAAAGAGTCTCTTTAGAACTTGATGGGGTAGCCGTTGTTCGCGACTACCATCGCCATTCGTCTGGGCATCGATTGAAACAAATTTTGGAAAAATGCGTCAGGTATCTTGTAAAATTCTTCTTCGACAATTCGCCATAAATTTCGAATAGTGACGTCTGATCTTTTATCCACTCTGGTTTTTAGTTCCATCCATCCGTTCTCTATTAGGTTGATATCAGGAGCTCTTGCGGGCCAGTCTGGGAGGAGGGCTACGCCCTTTTCTTCCATGAATGCTTTAACCTCCCTCGAAACATGACAAGGGGCGTTGTCTTGCTGCAGCAACTGATCGTCTTCCATTATTGGCATAATATGTTGTTGCAATATGTCAATATATTGCTTACTGTCCATTGTTCCGTCGACTTTGACTATTTTTCGGAGACCTGTTGCCCAAATTGCTCCAAATATCATAATTGACTGCTGACGACCCGTTACTAAAGGACATAAATATTGGGGTTTATAGCGCTCAGCGGCTCCTCTTGGGCGTCTAACAAACTCCATGCGTCCTGATTTAACTTGAATACGACTCTCATCGGTGAACACAACTTTACTCCAATCTGAGACGGTGTTCTTTAATTTTTGTTTGCACCACGCTAGACGGGCCAAAACGTGATTTTTGTTGAGAAGTGGCTTTCGGGCTCCATGTCTTCCATAGAGTCCATATTTCAGCAAAATGCGGCGTACGCTAGAGGCATGGTACTTGTGGCCATCTGTCCAGTCATGTTTTAGCTCTTTTGATGTGAGTTTTGGGCAAAGACGTGAGAGTCGGCATAAATTTCGACGTGATTTTTCGGTCGACTTTGATGGTCTGCCAGTTGGTTTCTTGCGATCGATGCGACCCAGTTTTTGGTATGTCGTAACTACTCGGTAAACAACATGACGTGAAACGGATAACAAGTTTGAAATTTCTTTCTGCGATAAATTTTCGCGATGTTTCCGAATGATCAATTTTCGTATTTCGTTGCACGTTTTTCTTTTGCCCATGGTTTCGAAACGACAATTATCTCGACTGATATGTTTGATCAACAAGCAAGACTGATCTGCATGCAAAATATTTGCAAACAATTTTTTTCATGTTACTTAATTAATTAGTGGAAAATTGATTGAATTTGTTGCACCGTGTTTTTGCATCTATGCGCTATTATTTCAAACAAGACTGTATAGCAAACCTGAATGTGCTAAGTTCATTGAACACAGGACATCTTTCATCCTCCAGCTACCGTTCAATTGCAAGACATTGCGTTGGAAATTAAAACTGTTTGAAAATTGTAATGTTTCGTTTTTTTAAATTATTTTATCAGTTGATGCTTCTCTCCATGTAGTTATATTACCATTGTATTACCCATAATCCATTATATATAATATATGGTTTTCTGTCAATGAAATAAATAAATGAACTACTGAGACATTTTAATTGATCGCTTCTGAATGATAATTGACGGAATCTAAATGTCGTTTGTCATTTCGGAATGATAATTGACGAATTCTAAATATCGTTTTTCATTTCAAATTTAAACAATGATTTTCTAAATGTCTGTTTTTATTTCTGAATGAATATTTACTATTTCTAAATGATAAATACTAAATTCTAAATGTATTTTTTCATTTCTAAATCTAAATTGACCATTTCTATTTGTAGTTTTTGATTTCTAATTGTAAAATGATTATTTCTAAATTTTAGTTGATGATTTCTAAATGTCACCTGGAAATAGTGTAGTAATTCAAGTCATGTTTATTACTTTTTGTATTTGTTAATTTATAATTTATTAAAATTTTATTATTATTTAAAATTCTAGTTGTTTAGGTGCCTGTTACATTGGAACTAAATCCTGCAGGCCCACTAACTTCCAGTTTGAAGACGTTACTAAATAAAGTTGCTCTCTCCGAAGGAGTGATATCACCTAAAGAGCTCTTTACACAAATCTGCACAAAGAATTCTATGTTTAAAGTAATCATTTTTGTAAACTTTCAATCCTTTAAGTAATTTTGTTTTTTCGAGTAATGGTTGAAATTAAAAATATTTTTCGAAGCTGTAGTCTACGTTCAGTTTTTTCATTAACACTAGAGCCACCAAATGAGTCAATTGACTCAAAATTGAAGTGTTTTAGCATAGTTGATGGCAAACTGTCGTCGTTACTAGTGGTGATGTCATAGGTTTGCGATTAGAGCACGCGTGTGGGACCAGTCCCAGTGAAACATCTGGGCCGATGATCTTTTAATATAAAATTTTATGTAAAAATATTTTGTCAAATTCTACAAATATATACAAAATCGACAATTGATTTAATTTTCTAAGTACTGAAGGGAGTCATTTTACATCTCACACTCCCTGATTTCTGCATGGCGCACAGGGACTTAGTGTTACACGACCTTTAGTGAATTCTTTCTGGTTTTCTTAAATATAAAGTAGAAGCAACATTTTCGCTAACATTTCCTACTGATTTATTTTTGGGTGCAAAAAGTTCTCTTCTTATATTATTTCTGAGATTAGTATAAATATCCGAACAAATTGCTATGAGTGACAAATATCTAAAATAAATGAATATTTAATTTACAAAACAAATCCATGTTCGTTTGACATATATGCTCTAGTGGAATACACACCGTTCATATGCAATTTATGCAGAAAGCTGAAGAAGTTTTCCATTAAATTTTTAGGGCGTACTGGAAACGACGAGGTGTTAAGTTTATGATGCTGGTTAACACTAATTTCACGGGAGGCTGTTACAGGAACCGTAATCACATTTGTTGTCTAAGAATTTATGCATGAATTGCTTATTTTCAAGAAATTACATCTTTACCATCATAAAAATTCCTCGACATTATTAAAATGTACATATAAATCTGTAATTTAAATAGATTTCGTAAACTTTGTTGATTTTTAAGAATTTTGTGAAGTGCTAAGCCTTGCGTTATGCAGTTAATGGCAAAGTTTACAGAAATATTTCTTCGCAAAATATTTTTGCTCTGAGCAGAGTACAGAGTTATTACTTTGATTTTATGTTTTCGAAAATAATAGTTGTAATTTTACTCATTACAAAAATATTTTGTGCAGAATGGTGTCTTCAAACTAGTTTCGTTTTTTGTTCTTTACATAGAATAAATATTAATAGCAATTTTATTGAGCCTTAAATAGTCTCTTCTATTTGAATAATGAACGAATCACTATTTCATTTTAGGAACATGAAGTTTTAACTATTTATTATCGCAGTAACTAAACTTCGCTCTGTATTAGTTTTTCAGCTTTGATCAGGGAATTTAACTACTGCTCATAAGAGAAATATCAGGGAATTTGAGATTGGAACCCTTTTCCATACCTTCTTGATAAAATTTCTTTTGTAATTGAAATGATTATTTTTTCAATACTAATAAATTATCAAAAAATTATAAATATCACCGTCTACAGCAAGCCTGTGATCACATTGATTAATATAATTTTTAATGTTGTAATATTTAGAGCTTCGATCAGCAAGACGCACATGAATTCTTCATTTTTTTCTTAAGTGCTTTAAATGATGAAAGTGACGAACGTATCAAGAACGCCATACTTCAACATTTTTCACTGGACAGAAATTCCAAGAAATCCATTGTTAACCCAGTTCATCGTTTCCAAATTAAGGGCTATTGGCAGTTACTCAAAGCCTTCAAATCCATTTACGATAGAATGTTGGGGGGAACTCTTGTGAAATTCTTCCACTGTCTTTCGTGCGATCACGTCTTTCGCGTCAGTTGCTGTTAAATATGCGATGCGAGTATTATAATAAACTAGCATACTGCAAGCAAATTGCTGTATGTGGTAAACGTTTTTCACTTTCCTCTCCAAAAACACGTTGAAATAAGTATTGGGTTTAGCAAGAATTAACGGAAAAGTTTAATTATTCTCATCAGACAGAAGTGCTCAAACTATTTGACATGGTGCAGATCTTTGCAATTTATATAATGCATTAAATTATGTTCGGTTTCTTTGTAGTTTAACAGCATTTTTCACTCTTAAATTCTCATGTTTTCCTTTCCCTAATTTTTTACAGTCTTTTCAAAATTTCACATCTTTATAGAAGCTTCATTACTCAATACTCAAAATCTGTCAAAAGTTTACAACATTTTGATATCGTGTAAAATATTGTTAATAACAAGGTGCATAACAGACTTTTCAACGAGCCGACATTTCCAAGCTCGGCTCCTTTANGGCTCGGCTCGGCTCGGCTCGCCACATAAAATCTTTGAATGAAGCTCGTTTTAGCTCGGTATTTTTTTAAAAATATTGTGGTCAAAGAATTTTTTACATAGCTCCTCCTATTATTTAATAAACATTTCTTAAATAAGATCATAGGAAAGGCAAAAATTATGAATTTTGTAATAATATAGGATATCATAGTTAATTCTAGTAGTAGATGTTATTTAAAAATTGGTTATGGATTTTTCCATATATATGATTTAGGTAACCGAAAGTTTTCTGAATATTTCACTTTCTATCGAAGAGGAAAGAGTACGTTCTCAGCGACATCGTGTTGCCAAAACTAAATTTAAACCATCGTTAAAAACTAGTAAGTATATCAATCGTTTTTAATGTTTACAGCTTTATATCTTTTTGCAACTTCCAGGGTTTGATTTTTGTCTTTAGCTGGTAAGTACTCAACAAAAGTTCGAAAGCCCGTTAGCACTGTGAATTCGTTTTTCAATTGCTATTCATCTACTGATGAAGATTGCAATGGTTTGTCATGCAGTGGAAATAGTTCCTTACATAACGGCAATGCCTCAGATGAGTTTTTACAAGTGCCAATCCAGAATTTCAAATATAATCAAGCACCCAGAAATCAATCTCCTGAACCACCCATCTGTGGTCAAGCACATGTTGCTATTGATAAGGATGAGGAATATATTGAAAAAACAAATCCTTTCATCGTTTCAGATAATTCCAGTCTTGGTGGCTCTTTGTGCCCTCTTTTTGATGATCTCAATTTAACTCCTCTTTCCGGCATAAAATATCAAAATTCAGATAACGATTTGCAAAGTAATTATTTTAATTTAACATAGATCATAATTGCTTCATGTTTTAGATTTAAGAATGCCTGTAGATATAAACACTGCAACATTGTCGGATGGTATCAATTTACTAGTCGATGTTGAAGATAAGTTATCGGTAAATTTCAATTTTATTATACATTTTGAACTTCATTTAGATAGCCTGCAATTACGGTAGCTCGGCGCTCGCTGCAAATGAGCATTCAAAATCAGCTTCGAATCTTTCAAACTTGGGAATGTATGTTTTGCTCTATTGATTTATTCCAATCACATTGTATTTTCGTTTTGTACAATATTTATTTTATAAGTATTTAATTGATCATTATATAATATCACACTTTTTATTTTTATCCTTTTTAATAGTGGTAGTCCTCCCTCAAGTCTCGAGTGCAAACGTATTTATTCCAGACGTCATAGTAGTGGATGTGATGGTTTTCCGAATGGGTATCAAAGCGATTCTTGCCTGCCGAATGACACACTTTCCAACAATGTACTTTCTCCATCATCGCCTATTTTATCAAATTCTGATTCTGCTAAAGATTTCGAAAGTGAGGAAGATTACTGCATCACACATTATCCAGAAGAATTGAAAACGCTTTCAAACAGGTATTTATTGGTTCTTTTTATCATGAATGCAATGCAATTTATGAGAATAGTCAATTGCATATCAGGTTATATCGGGTTAGTTGTTTTGGGCTTTTGTATTTTTCGATCAATTTAAAATTTCTTATTTCCCGTACTCTTCCAACTTACGTCAGAATTGATTTGTTATTCTTCTAATATTCAAGATACGCAAGTGCATTCGTTTCACAATATTGAAAACCACACTTTACAACTGTTCATCCTATATTACATTTCTAAACCAATGAAATTTGAGCCAGTGGATGCCTATCTCATTCCATAAGCAAGAGTCACAGAGACTTGAATCCGTTGAATAAGCTTTCTGTATATTTATTTTGCATCGTTGAGAGAAGGTGGTTTTACTCAGTTTTCTAGACCTGTCGACATTCAGTCATTGGTATACCGTTTTTATTGAAAAAATGTCTATGAAATTATTGGTATTGAAAGCCCCAAAAACTATGACAGATTTTGGTGTGAACTGGAAGTGTACTAGAACTGAACCCGGGCTTAGTCGGTTTTTGTTTTATAGAGCTTGAAGTATGAATGGGAGAGTTTTTTTCATTCTAGAACTGAAATTGAAATATGTTTAATATCAGTTTTTCAGTAGTTTCAACTGCGATAAGAATTTAAAAGGGTAATTTGTATTTAAAAATTATAAATACTAATAGAAAAGCGTTGAATAAATAATATTTACAAGTTTTTGTTGAAGTTAATCAAGCTTCTTTGACGGAAGGTATAGTTGACCTTTAGACTGAAGCAATGAATCCGAAAGAGGTCTTTCAACACCAACACCAGAATTCGTCGCTTTGAAATAATCTTATTTTTTCACCTCTCCTTAAATATTTGACGCATCAAACTTTGGTTTGCTTACCAAATTATGACCCACCCAGCCACCCGGTGATCCAGTTCACTCGTATAAGAAGAATGACCCATTTAGACCCAGTCTAACCAATTACATCAGTATATATACTTCTGTGAAGCAAAGCTGGAACTGAAATATTAAATGGCGCTATGACAACAAATATTTGGTGCATTTGAAATGGTACTAGCACTGAAATTGTATGCCGAAATATACTAGAATTGAAATTGATAGTATTTTTAACACTGGTGAAAGATGCTGGAAAAGTTGGCTTTTCGACTATTGGAACATCACATTTTTCATCTTAACAATATCTTGCTTTTTGTCGATTTGAAATTTCATGAAGAGGAAAGTTTCCTTCATTTAACCCCATATAAATTTCAGAAACAATTGACCATTTTTCAAATCTTTCAATAAAACATTTTTAAAATGACACTTGTAATCGTCTATTCTTTTTTGAAAGGACATGTACAATTTTGTATGGATATAAGGGCCATTCAGTTCGTAGAAGCCGTCACAAATGATCTAAACGCTGCTTCTGCGGAGTATTGAGCAGACTCGTTGGTCGGTCTGCCACGCTTCGGCAAATTGTAATAAGATTTCGGGCAGCGTGCCGATCAGTTAAATTACTTCATTGCTTGTTATACTTGATAGGACCAAAGGCTTTGATTGCTCTGATGCATCCAGAGTTTTTTTATTAGGGAAGGGTTGTAATGGCCTTTTCAAAATATGACTCACTCTTATATTTTTTAATCAGAATGGACATAGTAGACATGTGCGAGAAAATTTCTAACCCTGATTAATGTTATATTAAATGGTTGGAAATATTTAAATTTGTTTAAATATTATAATAGAGTTGTGAGAAATATATTTGAAATAACTTGTGTATTGATTTCATTTTTGTCGCGTTTACTAACAATTTTCTTCCATAGGTCCTCGCCTATTAATTATTAGGCTTCAAAATACGAGTACCTTTGATTTGTAAAAAGTCATCATCATAATAGATAATTTCTGTCGATGGAAATTCATTGGCTCCAAATCCATTTAGTCCCATTTGCTTTGGTTCCAGTTCTACATTGAAATCTTGTTTAACTTTAACATGTTTAAAATTTATAGTTCTAATTTTTAAAGGGATTTAGATAAAGCTGCTTCATTAAAACAACTTGCTTTAGTAGTAAATTTTGTGAGGAATATTTCTAGTTTTCTTAAGTTATATATTTAATTAAAAAATTTTTAATTTATACTCTTTTGGGTAACAGCATGTTTAGCACTGTAGGTATTTAAACATATTTTCAGCAACCTCTTCTAGTCTCTGATAAGTAATAATAAAATTTGGCAATATAGTTTAAAGCATAAATATATTAGTATAATTAAGAAAACAACGGATACAATTTACTTATTTACGTTTAAAATTGCATCAAATATCAAATACAATGCCGCAATTATCCTTTCGAATCTAATATCTTTGGATAACTTTACACGTGTTAGACATGATGAAAATTTGATGATTGACATTTTCAAGGAGCAGATGGTATATCAAGGATAACTTTGTTTAATGTCATCGCCTGACATTCATTAAAAGTAATGCAATATCTTAGATTACAGGGGAAATAACGAAATTTTACCATTGGGACTTTACCTTTTTCTCTTCCTAAAATATATATTGGTGTTGGTATGAGATTTGAGTACATTTGAATTTCCAATGAAATTATTATGCATTTGGCCAATTTTAGATAAAGATTTGTTCACCAAAATGTTTATATTTGATGGACGCGAAATGTCAATTGCAGCAATTGGTGTTTTATTTTGAATTATATTGCTATATTCATTAAAATCTTCACTGTGTGTACAATATTTCATACAATCGAATTTCTGTGCCATTAGCAAGACCAAGGGATAAAGCTATATTATCAGTGAGAGCGTCAATAGCTCCATTTCCAAATACAAATTGAGTGTCAGGCATACATTCGTGCAATTTTTATTAGCATCACTGGATAGATGAGAAGCATTCATAAATTCATAAGATATTGTCAAGACTTGCAAGTTATTCCCAGTAGCGTAATCTAAAATTTTATTTTTATTTTTCATATGACTAGCTGCATTTCCTACTACAGTTACTCTAGCTGTTCAACACTCAATGTCATTGTCATCTTTAGATAGATTTAAATCTAAGGACTTCATATCCTTGATTGGAAGATCGTAACTGTCTATATTTGTTAATGACATTTGTATTTAATTTATCTATTGATCGCTGCTGTATTTTAAAATGAATTCTCTCAATTTTTTTCAATAGCTCTGATGCTAAACCTTTCATCTATAGTTGTGAAATATAGAATGAAATAAAGGCATACTTTTTATGGGTGGTAGTTGAAAGAATCTCCCACAAGAATAATGCTTAATCCACCAAATGGCAGTTATTTTGCAATATTAGTTTTATTCTAATTGATATAATTGCCAGGAATTTATCCGAAATCATTGATGGCTCACCTAATACAAAGATACAAACATAACGTAATTTATTTTTAAGAGCATCTTGAGTAGAATAAGATGCGAACTTTGAAATTTCATTAATATTTGTCACAATAAGTCCATGTAATCCATTAATTGTTTCACCCTATAATAATGTTGAAGTAAGACCGTTAGGGGCGGTACATTTGATTAATTGTCCTGCAGTTGTTATATAGCTCAAGTAAAAAAGCGGCCCCATTATAAACACATTTTTGATAACAAACGAAAGACAAATAGAGGCCTATAAAATATATTTGAAAATATAATTGTCTCAGCTTGTAACCTGGTGACAAAGCTATTTGACAAGTTTGCCATGAAAATCGTGACACGCAGATAAACGTCTTGAAACTGAATCCATTAAACGGAAACTTCTTGAGTTATTTGCTGTTGCGATTCAAGGATGTAACTCTTTAATTCTTTCAGATTTGTGGGATTTTTTTCTCAAACAAATCGTTCAGAATCTGCCACACGTTCGCTATGGGTACTAAATCTGGTGAATTCGGTGGCAATTGCATAACTTGAATATTATAATTGGTAAAAATTCTTTTGTCAATTTTGAAGTCTGAGAGGTTGCTCTAGCTTGTTCTAAGATCCATGAATCGGGATATAAGCAGGTTGATTATGGTACAAATTTCTTGAGTATTTCGCAATATTTTGAACTATTAATTGTACCAGTGCCAGCTAGTGTGAAAAGTAATAATCAAATTTTGAAGTGTCCACTTTTTTACTTGAGCTATATATCGCAAAAATGGGATTTGCCTCTACCAGGACCACCATGAAGAAGTATATAAAATTGTTTCGGTTTTAAATATTTAGATGGTTTCAATGTATGTTTTCTATATGCAGCTATTCATGTCAATTTGATGTTTGGAATAATTTCGTGATCTTCATTTAGATTAAATTCGGGAATTATTGAAATTTAACAATGGAAGGAATAGCAGTAACTGAGTTTCCAAGTCATTGAGAGATGACATGTTTGAATCGTTTTTGGTGTTAAAATTGATTAATTAAGTGTTTATCATAAACTCTTTACTGCATTGATTTGCTATTATTAATTGAGAATTGGCTTAGATCTGAAGGATTTTGTGGTTGAAAAATCCCTCGCAGGTTCCTTACTTCCTCATGCAAATTTTTCAATTTAGAATTATTACTTGAATATGATTAAATGTTGCCTTGCAAATCTTTCGCGTCAATTTCATATATCAAATTTTCAATAGCAATTGGGTCGCGTTTATAACTAGCAGCAACAATACTACATATTAAATGTCTCTGCATTTGATCATATAGAAAAACAAAATTGTTCATCAGATTGGAATCTAGTAAAAAACATGCTTTAGTAATTGTTATTGGAATGCTTCTGGCATTGTACTCTTAAATGGAAATAAATTGGAAATAAATGAGAAAATGGTGAATAAATCTTCAATAATTGCTTTCAAATTCATTTATTGGAGTTGTTTCTCTACCAATTCTGACTGTTTTTCTTAATATGTGTTCATCAATATTGCCAGTTTTTCCTAATTCCTTTTCGCTAATTACTATTGCTTTCAGTGGGAGTATTCTCAACAGCTATATTATCAGTTTCAATGTTTACTACATTTAGGACGCGTTCATCTTTTAATATGGCAATATTTTCAGTAACACGTTCATCAAAATGATTAATGATTTGAGTTGCTGTGCTTTCGTCATTGATATTAATATTTTAATAAAAAGGGTTTATTACCTTTAATAGCTTTAGTGCTTCATAAACTTTCTCCGCCGAAATTTGAAATTTCTTACCAAATATGTTTCGATTTTAATTCCAAGATTGTAGTTTTTGCTTTGAACCAGCAAAACCGAATTGAGTATCTGATAAAATTTCAAGATATGGAAGACAACAATTTATTTAATTAACTAAGACCTCTGCTCCAAAATGCAAAAATGTAACTTTGTGCCCTTTAACAGCTGTACCAGGTTGTCTAACAATATTAGAATACACACGCGCCAAAACAATCAATCTAGCTTCCATAAATATGTAGTTACTGAATATTGAATCTGTTTGCAGTCGCCCAAATCCAAACTATTTTTTAAATGAATATTTAGGGATTTTAGAATTGGATATTGAAGCTCAAAGTGTATTACAGACAGTTATATAACCATCATTAATGGCCTGTTCATAACCAAATAAATGCCATAGGTCGTTGAATTACTATAATTTTCATAGTCATATTTAGGAATATCTAGCTCATTAATTTGAACATTTTTCAAATGTTAACTTCTATTTTCAATCTGAAATGTTCTAATCCCACATGAAAAGCAAATTAATAGCGGTATATTTAGGTCATTGCTGTATTTTTAGGATTCATTACTTTGCTAGATTGTAAAAGACTTGATTTCTTCCATTAACAGATCATCAATATCTCTATCTAATTCCGGAGAATTGTGTACGGTGTATTCAATTCTCATTGTACTGCAAAAGTTTGGGAACAGTAACCTGTCTAAAGCGTGTTTTATGCTATTTCCCGGAAACTTCGTAAAATTCCTGGAATTCCCCATTTTTTCTTATAATTTACAACAGATTCATTTAGCCACTAAAATTAACACACCTTAAGATTTACACACAATACATTTTCACTGAAAAAGCACTATCATTATAGTTTGAAATATGGCTCGTGGTAGTGAAATTTCACCAACAAAGCGTGCCCAAATTCATATCTTGTATGAGGAGGGCTACAATTATCGTGCTATGGCTGTTAGAATGGGCATGTCAGTATCTTCCCCGATTGTCTTCAAAGAACATTCGAGACCGGTTGCACTTCTGTAGGCAATACCCACACTACACCCCTGAGATGTCGCATCAAGTAGTGTTTAGTGACGAATCCAAGATTTGCCAGTTTACATCATACCAGCCACACGTTCGGCGACCAAGAAACCAAAGATTCAACACACATTACATGCAACAAACTGTCCGCTCAGCACCTTTTATGATGATTTGGGGTGCTATAACTGCGAATGGGCGTGCTGGTCTGCATTTTGTCGCCCACAATGAGACAGTCACAGCCAAGGTCTACCTCAAAATAATTCAGGAGAAAGTTCCCATGTTTATGCAAATTCGCGGAACATCTGTACTACAACAAGATGGTGTCATTGCCACAGCGCCAAAGTTGTGAAACAGTGGATTGCATCACAAGACTTTTGGCTGCTTGAGAACTGGCCAGGAAACTCCCCAGACCTCAACGTCTTAGAAAATTGCTGGTATCACATCAAAACTACTCTGAGGAACCGCCAATACACATCACTCAACGATCTGAAGGAGCAAATTAAAGTGGTATGGTGCACAGAGATTACTGATGATTATTGTAGAAAGCTGATCAAGTCAATGTCAAATCGCATTGCTGCGTGTTTGGCCAATAATGGCGGACATACGAAATATTAGTGAGTTTTTCAGAATTAACTATTTACTTTCTACATGGTGTTATCATATTGTTTCTACATTGTGTTATCATATTGTTTCTACATTGCGTTTTTAGGTGTAAAAACAAAAATTTCTAAA
>CABFPE010000057.1:1594485-1614256 GCA_900660155.1 Hofstenia miamia | reverse complement strand
ATTATGCTATTACATCTAGCCCTATTAGGAATTTACGAGATCAGTTTGTGTTATCTTGTACAGGATTTATTACATATGATTACTAGTGAACTGACGGAATACCAATTCATCCTTTTTGTCTTGACCGTATTGATTGTTCCCATGTACCCTAGGTTGGCATGTAATTATTTATATGTAAGGTTATTATATGTAAGGAAGCATAACAAGCTAATGCATCCCAGATGCGAGATTCCTTTAGTAGACAAATTCGTTAATAACAACACAATCAATACATTAAATTATTAAGGTATCACACATTATCACTATCGCATTCATGCACACTATTTCACTGCACTGAGTTATCTGAATTGTGGTTGGTGTCTCTATCAATGTTTCAGTATCAAATGGAAATACTTGTTGTAGCATAATTCTTTGATTCCTCTTTTGTGCTTTGTTGCCGGTTGGGTAGTGTACCCTGTACTTTGTACCCTCTGTCTCGTGTCTTGGATCTAAAAGAATAGTTGTTAGTTTCGTATCAATGCCAGTTGATTAGATAATAGTTTAATTAGCCAACAACTAAACAATAGAACGAAAAGAAGAGAGATGGAGATTGGAATCTGTCACCTACCGTACTATTTCAGGAGGAACCAATTGTTACAGCAGCTCCTAAATTAGGCTAAGATTTACTAGTATGAAGGTTGGCAAGATTCTACATGATGCTACCACCAAGTTCATCCTTGACATTCAAATAGGTCTTTTTGTTTGTCTCTTGAATAGTTGGAAAAGTCAAAGTGGTGGGACAATAATGTCAGTTCTTCATAGACATTGTGGCTCTTTGTTTTATAGAGGAGGGAGTCTGTATCACTATAAAGCACTGTGATTTTATTTTCAAAAGCTGGTTTCATGGTATGGTAGTGAAATTTAAACATTTGCAACTTAGAAAGGTTCAATATTGCCTGACACACATAATTTGGTTTGTTCCACACAATTTCTTTGTTTTGCAACATGACCTGCACCAAGTCTTCACTAATTATGTGGAATGATTTGAATTCAGGCTGCTTGATTAATTTTTCTGCAGCCTCCTCATCACCAACAAACTTTGCCTTGTATCATTTTCTTAGGGAGTCCATAGTCTTGCCAAATACTGCATTAGACATCAACTTATAAAAAATTTTTTTCAAAATTTTTAGCAGCCTTGTGTTTTGCTGCATTGAAATCAATGTAGGGCTTTAAAAATGATGCCTGCTTGAATTGTGCCCTGTGGAATTTAGTGATCATTAGACCCTGCTCAATGTAAAATTTCAGCACTTCATAGTACACCACATACTTCTCCTTCTTGTAAATTTTTGGACCAACTTTGCCACTTTACTAGATTTCAGCCTCAAAATGTCCTTAATATTTTTTGTGTAAGGTGACATACAGCCATGGCCAATAGTATCCGGACAAGGCATGGGACAAGGTGAAAATTTTGATATTTTTGCATTTTTGTTTATTTATTGATAAGAACCGGTTATTTATGGATTTAGTATCATTATTTTAACATTTTTTATTTAAAACAAGCATAATTATCTACTAAAATTCTTTTTATTTTGTGAAACTATAAAAAATAACATTTATTAAAATGATAGAAAAAATGACAAATTTTACTGTTACATGTAAGTTTTAGTATTTTGTAGGATAACCTCGAGAGCGAATTATCGATGCTAAACGTTTCGGCATACTGAGACAAAGTTTTTGAATCTGTTCTTGGCTAATTACTCGGTACCAAGCGTGGATAATAGCGGATATCAGTTCATTTCTTGTCCTTGGGGCTCTCTGACGAATGACAGTTCCCACAGTTGACCAGAGGTTCTCAATAGGGTTTGCATCGGGGCTCTGTCCTGGCCAATCTTCTATTCGTTGAATGGTATTGTCCACAAACCACCTCTTTACCACACCTGACCGATGACATGGCGCATTGTCGTCTTGAAAGATCGAATTACCATCTGGATAAAGATCTCGACGGCTCCAGTTGAATTCTTGGTTGAGGACATCAAGGTACAATGGACTGTTCATTCTTTGTTTGGATTCAAGTATGCGAAATCGACCAAGCCCATTGTAGGAAAAACAACCCCAAATCATCACAGAAATTGGGTGCTTCACAGTAGGCAGAAGACAGGAGGGGCTATATCGTTCACCAATTCGACGTCTGCAAATAATAGAGCCTCTATTGCCAAAAATGTCAAAATTTGATTCATCGGAAAAAATCACTCTTTTCCAGTATTCTTGTGGTTTACCAATGTAACGTTTTGCAAATTGGACACGTCTTTGTCTCTGAAATTGAGTAAGAAGAGGTTTTCTTGCAGGCTTTCTAGCTTTAAGACCTGCAGCAAAAAGTCTGCGACGAATTGTTCTTGCACTGACTGTTTCCCCATGAGCACCCAAGGATGATGTTTTGAAGCGATTTTGAATCGAAAGATGAACAATATGTCGATCTACACGCGCATCTGTAACACGTGGTCTTCCTTTTCGCTTTTTTGGAGAACTGAATCCAGCAGGGTTGCGCATCCACCATTGTTTAATATCACTGATAGTTGATTTAGGAATACCTTCCCTTTCACTGACTTGGCATATGGTGTAGCCCTCTTTCAATAAGGCGATAATGGCTGATCTTTTACCTTCTGTTACTTCTTTTGCTTTTGGCATGATGATTTTAATTGAAAATAAATCTATTGCACAAATCAATGAGTAAATCTTAATATCAACAATTAAATAACAACAATTANCACTGACTTGGCGTATGGTGTAGCCCTCTTTCAATAAGGTGATAATGGCTGATCTTTTACCTTCTGTTACTTCTTTTGCTTTTGGCATGATGATTTTAATCGAAAATAAATCTATTGCACAAATCAATGAGTAAATCTTAATATCAACAATTAAATAACAACAATTAAATTTCTAAGAAATTATTTCCTGTGTTTTGATTGGTTCTAAAATTAGCTAATAAAGTTAGTGTATATTTATATAATTAGAAAAATGTTTGAATTGCCTTTTTCAAAAGCAAAAGAAAGTTTTATTTGACTTTACTAAAACAAAATTACTCAAATTCTAAAGAAAACGCAAAAATTTCCTTTTTTTCTGTCTTCTAAAATATATTATTTTTAATATAATATACGATATAATAAGATAAATATTGGATGAATGATATTATTTATGATTGAATATGTTTAACCAATCATATATAAGCCATATATGTAGATAAACGGGTTGTAGTCAGAAATACATAAGTTATACAGCAAAAATATCGAAATTTTCACCTTGTCCCGTGCCTTGTCCGGATACTATTGGCCATGGCTGTATGCTCTTTTTCTATAACCTTTTTGTGTGGTGCCAGGGGAAATCAAAATGTACTTTATGTCAATTTCAGGGATATTCTATATCAACCTCTACCAAATAGCCCAAATCTGCATCCTGAGATGCATTCAAAATATTATCTATTAGTGCATTTGTCCACTCCAGCTGCCCAACAGGCAAATTCATAGTCATGGTACCCCCATGTAAAGAATTCATATCCAAAAAGATAGTATAAGTGGACTATTTTTCTGGATCATAGCCCTCCACCATGGGGTTTTTGGCCTTAAAATAGTGTTCTTGATACACTTCAGACATGCCTCCTCAAATGCTGGCTTCAATATATTCCAGTTGGTCAACACTTGAGAGATAAACTAGTGAAACATTTGTGTGGTTTAACATTGCATTCCAACTGAAATTGGATATTGTAAAAAAATGACCTGGGTCAAGGTTATATGTTGACATGCTTTCCAATCAAAATTCATGAAGTAAATCCAACAAGAATAGCATATCTGCCATTAAATAATTGTTTTGAAAATCCTTAAAAATGCTACAACTTCCATTGACACATGTATTGTTCTGTTCATGTTCCAACTCCCCCTGTGTTAATGGTATTTTGCCAGTTTGATGCATTAAATTTTTCAAGGCTGTCACTTATAAAGCAGAGAGTCCAAAAATTGAAGCTCCTCATATATTGTTTTTGTAACATTATTTGTGTCATTGTATGTTGAGACTTCACCATCAAACTGATTGACAGGAAATTCTCAGAGGTGCATGGAATGCAGGAAAGCTTTTCATTTTACCTGAGCTTTAAACTTTTCAATAGCAAATGCATATCATATTTGCTAGCATTTTGTGCAAAAACTGGTGTAAATTTTGGTGTGCAATATAGTATATTACAATCATTTTGGGCAACACCATGTATTTTCCCACTATATTGACAATGATCAATCACCTTTTCATCAGTTTTTTCAAATGGCTTTCCACAGAAAACACAATTGGTAGCATTTGTCAGCATGGTGTAGCACTGTTGAGGTGTTATTACCAAAGCATGATGTCTCTGTTTTGCTTGAAAGGATTGGTGTGAAATAGTTCTCAAATAATCCTAACCTTGCTCCATACACTGCTCTCCTGAAAAAATCTTAGAGGAAAGCAGCTTATTTTCAGTATTTGTGGCATGCAAGGGTGTTTGTTGCACATCCTGAACTGTATAGCTTTTTGAGGCATCTGGTGTGGCACTGTGTATTTTCTGTGATATGGCTTCAATGTCCAATACAGCAATGATGGGTAAAAAGCTTTTAGCTCCAAATGATTTAAATGTAATTTTGTCACTTGCATCAAGAAATATAATAGTTGGCTCACTATTCCCATTGTATTTCTTTAAATGTGTTTCAAAACTTTTTACCAGTCTGAAACCAGACAAGCATTTGGGGCAATGCAAACACTTATGTGTGTTATTAAGATACTTAATACAGGCGTTCATGATGGTAATAGCCACATAATGTCTCTTTTCATCTTCTTCTAATAACAGGAGGTTTGTTTTTGTGGTTGAGAACTTGTAGATATATATGCAGGCACCAATGATTTTTCATTGAGGTTGTACACATTTACAGATATTTTATTTAACTCCTCAAATTTGCAGATATCATTGATTGACATAGAGAACAATAGACCAGAAAATTTTAGATTAGGTAAAAACTTGTTAAGATGTACTATTTCACATCTTTACTTAATTTCTGGGTGGAGATAGGCTAGAACTGCATATAAGAAGCATTTATTTTTTTGAGCAGTGCAAGCATTTACCAGAAAATTATTCTTTTTTCAGAAAATCAAGTGGAGGAATGTAACTACCAACTCTTGTAAAATGATATTTAGCAATATGCAGGCTCACTTTGTTGATGTTTTTTAGCACCCAATTACAGCCATTTACTGCAATAATTGTAATATAGTTGGCAATTCCATCAACCATTTTTAGGAAATCTGCTTGTTGCAAGCCACTACTGAAAACAAACACAGGGGAGCTTGTTGGATACAACACCACACTTTTCAGCATACCATTCTCCTCCTTAACTAATTCCACTTCACAAGAGAGATATACTTTTAAGGAGAAGTTCTTGGCTATATCATCCTGTATACTTTGTGTAATTTGTTGGTGGACAGCAGAGAAGACAGAATAAATATCAATAGATGTTAACTGACTGCTTTGATGGCAGGCAAAACTTCTATGGCATCCCTGTTCCACTTTAGTAAAAGTTGTGTCTTTTATACCATCTCCAGCACTGAAATTTGCCTGGGTAATCACATGCTCCTCAAATTGTTTCATGTTGACAAAATACTTTTTGCAAGAATGACATGGATAAATTCCATCCCTTTCATATTCAGGTTGTATGTGAGAGCACATTGACAAAGGGTTTGGGCTGGTAAAACCACACTCATTTCATGAATATGACTTCATCAGAGGAGAGGGTCTAAAAGCATTATAACTACAAGAAAAATTAAAATGAAAAAAAATTATTAAATTATATGAAAATTTTGAAAATTGTGTTTTAGTGAAAATAGTTTAATAAACAATCAAAAGAAAATATGTTATTTTATAAATTGCAAAATGTGTTTTTTAAGAGTGAGTTGTACAGAATCAAAAAATGAAATTTAGCAAAAATGATTACTGAAATCAATAAATTGTAAATGTTAGAAATGCCTTGATGATTGTAATTGTGCAAAATCAACAATTAAATTTTATCATAGAATGAATTTGTAAAAAACATAATAGCAGGTTCATTAATTTTTTATAACTATAGATGCTAAAAACAAAAGAAACAAGGGAAGAGCTGGACTATCATTGCCATTCGCAGACTGTTGGGAGGTGGCATTATAAGTATTGGCGGCCATCACTTCAGAGTATTTATCAGTGAGTGTCTTTAAAATTTCAACAGGGGAAATAGTAGTTCCTTAAGCATACATTGTCTAAGAAAGAAAAAAGTTAAGCAAGCAATATCCATGAGAATCAAATTGAAATGAAAATTGCATCATTGCTTGCCTAATATTTAAAGAGTTATGCCCTGCCCACACAATTAAAATGAAATTCTATTGGATACCAAGTGACTGTATTCACCCAGAAAATTTCCATATATGGAAGTCAGAATAAATGATTGACAGAAATGGGTTGACCCAAAAACTATGAGTTGCAAACACGTGATATTTAATTTTTAAAACACATAAAATGTGTAGTAAGCAATTTTCATTACATTGTGAAACAAAATGCAAAACAGAGTTGTCAAATAAAGTAGATAAACAAAGAACATCATTACCCAATAGGAGTTTATTTTAAGTTATAAACCTTCATTTATAGTTGAGAAAGAGTGTGTAAGTGTATAACAGTTAATAAAATTCACTCACATATAAAAGCAGTGACTGAATATTTATTGTCACATGACATTTATAATTTTTTTAATTTTATGAAATACTAACAGTGGTGACTATTTCAATGAATTGAAAGCAAAACAAAATATTTTTATAAAATAAAGAATTGCAAGCTTTTGTATTAGAAATGTCCAATAAAGAACATTATCTTTGCTGCATGAAATTTACGTTGCTGTAATTTTATAAAACAGTATAAGTTTTTCAGGAAAAATAAATATTATGTATGTTTATACATAGAACCACAAAAAGCAAAAATGTTTGCATTTCATTATCCATTTTGCAATGACCAACATTGTTATTTGATAATCATAATTTTATGTATAATGAAATTTCCAAAGGGAATCATTCATTGTTGTGAACTGCACTTGTTTTAATGCTGTTAATTACATTTGACAGAAAGTACATGAACACAAAAAGATTACATTTTATCAAATAAAGATTCGTCTACTTTTCCAAATTATATTAAACACTCTGGAAAGTCTATTGTTATAAAGATAAATGCGAGAAAACAAAGGTTTCTTTAAAAAGTGGTATATATTCATAATTGTTCAATATATTGTGGAATATGAACAGCAAAGGTCTAACAATTCAAAATAAATTTAAGATGTATTAACATCTAGGCCTTAACAACACTTAGAAACATTTTCTGAGATATACAGGGTCAGGCAAATTAATTGAATCACCGTATAGAATCTAGGTTTTTTGCATTTAACAGTGAACAAAACATCAAAAACACATATATTTTGGCTTTATCAGTACACGAATACAAATGTGATAAGGTATGATGTTAGTAAATCACTTTAGTAGCCAGTATAACCACCACGGGCAGCCCGCAGAGCTGCAACTCGTCGAGGCATTGAGTTAATGACTTCATCAATCATCCTGTGGAGCTGCAAATCTGTGCGCCAAACATCCTGAGCTGCGGCAATTACTTGTTCTCGTGTATTATGTGGCCTCTGTTGCACTTTTCTCTTCAGCATATCCCACACATTCTCGATGCAGTTGGCATCAGGGGAGTATGGAGGCCAGCAGAGCAGAGCAATGTTGTTTCTTTCAAAGAAAGCCAGAACAGCATGAGCCTTGTGCGAGGGAGCATTATCCTGTTGGAAATGGGTGTAGACAGGAATCTGCTGAGCAAATAGTGGGAGCAGATTATTCTGTAAAACCTCCAGGTACTTCGCAGCAGTCATTGTGCCTTCGAGAGGAACAAGTGGACCAGGGCCGTCGGCTGTAATGCACCCCCAAAACATGATCTTGGTTACAAAGGAGCGCCGCTGAACTGTGTGTTGTGGTCTGATCGCTTCACCACGTCCTCTGCGAACAAACAGGGGTCGCGCAGTTCCTATTTCAATGGTAGTTTCATCACTGAAGACTATCCTTCGCCACTGTGCTGCTGTCCAGTTAATGTGCTCCCGTGCCCACTGTAACCGCCGATGCATCCTTGGTGCTGTTAGATTAGGCGAAGGCACTGGTCGATAGGCTACTAGCCCTGAACGCCTCAGGGACCTTCTAATGGTACTGACGTCCACATTAGCAGCTTCTCCACCCGCAGAATGCTGTACCTGCCTGGCTGATAGAGTTGGATTTGCCACCACAATTCTTCGGATGAGTCGTTCAGTGTGTTGTGTGAGAGATCTTCGACGACCACACCTGCCAGTCCGTTGTGGGGATAAAGATTGTATCATATTATGCTGGCGAATGATGCGGTTAACTGTTGGTTGCGATATGGACAACATGGAAGCAATTTGGCGCTGGCTATGACCATTTCTGTGGTTTAGAATAACAAGCCGTCTGATGTTTAGTGGAGTATCCATAACAGATTACTATAGAGAAAAACAGACGAATAAGCAAACGTATGAGATAAAATCATGTCATTGGTCTAATGTGATTGGCTTATAATTAACATATTATGCAGTATGAGATAAAATCATGTCATTGGTCTAATGTGATTGGCTTATAATTAACATATGCATACATTATATAAATTCTATACGGTGATTCAATTAATTTGCCTGACCCTGTACTTTGGCCAATAAGGTCAATTACGATTATTAGAAAAATATTTTGAACGCAAAAATTCAAATCACTTTTGAAATGATGATGACAATTAAAATCAAATGAAGTCAAAGAGATGTATTTAACACAAGTCAGTGCAATGTAGATATAGTGATAGCAGTAACAATATAACAATACATGTTTCTTACATTCATGTAGATTTATTATTGCATATCAAAACATTTCTAATAGTTATGCTGCTTTATTTTATAATTTTCATTTGCAAGCTAGAAACTATTTGAAAAATATACAAATGAATCAATTGAGTTACAACAGTGTATAAATGACCCAATGCTGTAGCATAGAATCAGGTTGCGTGAAATGTGTGAATAAAATTGTTTAGTATTTACGCAGTACTAAAAAAATACGCATTGTGAAAATAATATATTGAACAACAAGGATATTCATAATCAAAATAATGTTATAACAACGCTTAAAAACATTTACAGAAAATCATTCTCAACAAAAAATACTGAAATTCATGATATGCTTAGCACGTTTTTGAAAAAATGAATGAATAATTGAGTGGGTTGCTATTAGCCGCACTGAAATGTGGATTTTTGAACAATATGAAATATAAATTACAACAGCTTATATAATTAGCTTGTCCGCAATGTGCAACTAAAATTATTTAAGCATTAGACAGTACTCGAAAAAAATGCACAATGAAATAAAATAATGAGGGAATGGGATATTCACAATTGCAATGACAATAGAAAAACAAGTAGCAATAAAATGAATTTTGCATGACAATGTGAATATCAAAAAAAATATTTTGATTACTTTAAATTATTTATTTTAATGGCAATTAATGTTTTTTGAATATTTTAATTAAGAGTTAAAATAAATATCTTTTCGCTTCATATGCATTTTGGATAATATCTTGTTAATCAATGTTTTTTAATATATTTTTAAATAATTTAGCAGCATGTTAATCGGCTTAGCACTAATACTTAGCTCTTAGCATGTCTACAAAGTTTTACGATCGCTCTAACATTTTTTAGAATACAACAATTCCAAAACAAAAAGCTATATTGAATACAACAATTCCAAAACAAAAAGCTATATTTATATAACATAGCACCCATTATTTCAAGGACACGTAGTAAATGTCTGAGCTTATATAGCTCGGACTGGAAGCATTAAACTGGGATATCCCGAAATACCTACAACGTCATGTCTTTCACTTACTTGTGGCTGTGGAATGTCATATTCTTGAAGCAGCACTTGAGATGCGTGAACACCCAATGATCACACAAATTGAACAGTAGCACCTATTGCTTGTGGCTTCACATTATCATGTTGAAAGAACAAATCGGCTAATTTTGTTCGGTCACTTTGCAGAACTCTACCATGTTCCCCAACGGACCATATAAAGGACATGTACGTCTTTGAGTCCACTGCTTGACCATAAGGCAAGGTCTAGGCGTGCACCTGGTTAGATGTGAAGTAGAAAAGCATGAGAGTCTTCTTATTAGTGAGCTTTGACCGCACAAAAGTGGTTTGCTGCTGTGCATGTTGAACCCAGCACTTGTTCTCTTGCTTTGGGAGCTTGCAATTAAAATCGACAGAAGGCTCATCCTCAACTGCATATAATTGAGCAACATCTGCTCCAAGTTCATCGAGTATCTAAAGAATCCCTTGTGCTGCCACAATTCTCTGTCATTTGTTCTGCTCAGTGAGCGCATGAGGGATCCAGCCGCTGCAAAGTTTGCGCATCTTAAGGTCATCAGTGAAGATTTGCAGAACTGTAACAGAATCTGTAACATTTGCAGAATCCTTCCTATGTTTTCATCAATTCAAGATGTCCTTGGTTGTCCACTGCGCGGAAGGTCACACCAACTTGTACGTGAATTATTCCTGAAGTTTTTGCAGAGGAGTGACGCAGTGAAATAACTTGGAGCAGCATCAGGAAAAGCTATAGTCAACTTTTCGTGGATTTCTTTGTCACTGATATCATTTCGCACCTCCACATAGGCGTTAAAGCGAGCTTTCTTTTTACAAAATTCCATTGTTGCGCAGCACAAAACCTGTCTAGAATAATGATGTGTATGATTTTAAGATAGGTAAGTGAAGTAGATGTAATTAATTGAGCTCAATTCATAAAAGCCATAGGTCGATTATTTATCTGCAATGAATCATATACACACAAACAACTAGTAAAAAATAAGCCGCTTATTACTTTATAGACACACCAAGTATTAATGTTTGTGTTATAAC
Source organism: Hofstenia miamia (assembly GCA_900660155.1). NCBI lineage: Eukaryota > Metazoa > Xenacoelomorpha > Acoela > Hofsteniidae > Hofstenia > Hofstenia miamia. The sequence continues at coordinate 1,603,252 of CABFPE010000057.1, read as the reverse complement.
TCACTAGCCAATATCGTTACCTCCCATCAAAAGCAAAAGTGCTTTCACTTCTTCAAAATTTGATTTCAAAACGGCATTTTTCAAATTTTCAGATTTTGCACCTAAAATATATAAAATATAATTGTATAAAATGCTAATGATTTTATTTTTAATAGATTCAAAAGTTTTTGAAGAATTTAGTCAAATTTACCTCCACATCCAACGTTCTGAATTTTAACGCCCATTGCCAGACTTAGTTATTTTTGAGGAAACCCTTTAATGTGATTTGTTCCAATTTCGGGGTGCTCTAAATAATATATAGATGTAGATAAATGATTAAGGCATATACTGTCTTTGAAAAATTTTGGCCTCCTTTCTTTCCATTTTCTCTTGAAAGGTCTCCTTTCTGACATTGCTGTTTTGTGACCCAGTTCAATTTGAGTTGATGGTAAATTACGTTTTTGTTTAATCTTCTAAGTGCATTTATTACAATTGATTGAATGTAAAACTTAAAAATACGGTTTCAACTTCATTCCACGATTCATTTGGTTGGAAATCCTTCTTGAATTTGTTATGTATTCAACTTGCTAAAAATTAATAAACTAATTGAAACTATTTTAATAAAATTACTGCATCAATTTCAATTTCTTTTGCAATGTGGTCAGCCAGTTTGTAAAATTTTCTTTTAGACTTTTCATTGTTTATCTAAATTTACTAAAGTTAAATCAGCAGTATTTGAGATTCGTTGTTGGCGATTGATGTGAGCTTCTCTTTCCTCTTGTTGCTCTTTTTTATTATTTACACACTAGATTTACTCACATGGCACCCTGCTGCTATTTCGCGCAAACTACACACCCCTTCATTTAGCAATATCTTGATCTGCGCCACAGTCTCAGTTGAAAGATCCTTTCGCCTAGCCATGGCAGACATAACGTAAATATGAGTGTTTAACTGTTGTGTGGTTAACAAACTTGGTACAATAGTAATTACACTTAATATTGATTGATAATGTAAGAGTTGGATTTATGCATTTAAACTCATTTTCAAAATATCAAGCAGCTACTTGTTGTTCCGAAATAAATAAATGAACAAAAAATTATAAAAACAATTTTTTTTGCAGCAGTCTCTAATATCGTGAAACGGACTGTATATACAGGGTGTTAAGAAATTAGCACAAAATTTTGAGCGCTCTATGGGCGCTCTGTGACCAATCAATTTCTTAGGAAACACCTCATCTAACCAAGCCCGTACAATCGGCGCATAATGTGAATGGGCTCCATCTTGTTGAAAAATGAAATCATTTCTTGGTAACCTGGGCAACAGAAACTCTTGAAGCATAGTCAGATATGAATCACTGTTAACATTAGCTTCAAAGAAGTATGGGCCAATTATTCCCAACAAGGATATAGCACACCACGTGGTGACCCCAGGTAAGTTAACATCTTTTTCAATGATATGGTGAAGATTGGCCGTATTCCAATAGACACAAATGTGTCAATTTATATGCCCATTTAATTTAAACGAGGCTTTGTCAGACCAAAGGATATGATCAAATGTTGTTGGATCATCATTGAACCCTGTTTGGAGTGTCGCACAAGCCTGCATTCGCCTATCGAGGTCGTCCTCATTCAACGAATGCAAAACACGTTGAATGTATGGTTTGTAGCCCATCGTCTTCAAAGTCTTCCACACAGTCACATGACTAACATTGAAATTTTGTAACTGAACAACTATTCTACGCGTTCAAGTTGGAGTGTTAGGATTTATTTCAGCTAGAATTGTTTCTTTAAATTAATCATCATTGTAAACACCTCTTCTTCCACGACCTGGTTTATCAGCTACAGAGCCAGTTTCCTCGAATTTCTTAAGTCGAATAACAGTGGATGGTTGGGGAGAATGTCCATGAAACTGTTTTGCAGCTGCAATTGCATCACCAGTTGAGTAATAAGATTTTACTATTTCAATGCGCTCTCTAAAATTGAATCGCACAGCTGCCAAAGCGAAATGAAACAAATCGAGATCGCATATTCATAGCTTAATTTGCAAATTTTAATTTCCTAAATCCCTGTATTTATGATGTTCAGGTGAAAAACTCTCAGAAGCTAATGCATATGTGATTGCAATAGGCGGAGTTATTTAATTCCAATTTTGACAAACATAATTGCACATAGCATTACAAATTTGTTCATGTAGCCTTTCGCTAAAATCGTCAGTTAAATATTGACTTATTGAAATAAATAAGCAATCCCCTAGTCCGGCATTTAGAATAACTCTTAGATAATGTGGAACGTTCACAAAATGTAAATTACAAGCAATATCGTTATTATTATTAGGCAAATTATTCTCAATGCTTTTATTTAAATTTGAATCAACTTGATTAATTGAAAGTGACGAGGCATTTTTTATAGCAGCTTTAGCCTTGAGCTGCTCTCAAATTTCTAGTGCTCCTTTATTTAACTTCCATTATGTAAGGGGGAGAACTGCAGTTCTCAGTATAATTAAAAAAGTGACTGTTTTGAAAAATAGACTTCAACTGCAGGCGCTCTTAGACAAGCTCTGTTATACCCATCTCAGTTTATGTAAACTTCATCTGTGAGGTGTTTTTCAGTGATTTCCGGCTTCTTCGTGAAATATGCATTATATCCTGCAAAATGCTGCTCTTCTAATGCAGTTAGTAATTGTTATTTGTACCTCGTAATGAGGTGACGATATCTGGATGAAAATATTAGGATGATGATCATTCTTCTTGGATTAATGTGTTTGACAAGTTCACATAGATCTTCATCAAATCATCGAGGATCTCTATATCTAAGCATACAGTACTGTTTAAAAGTTTGGAAACACCTCATAATTGTCGTTAAAATCAAAGCAATTATATGTTATCCTTTATCATTAAAATGATTCTTTATCGAAATACACGAATCTACATGTATGACAAAAATGAATAGAATGTATTAACGAAAAAAAGTATAACATTTTGTCTATTACGTCTACATGGTCAAGTTCAGTACTTACTATAACTGCCCTTGTTCTTCAAGCACTGTGAAAGTCTCGCTGGCATTGATTCAATAAGTTTTTTAGAATATACCGTTGAAATTTCCTGAGTCCATACTTGCTTCACAACATCAATGAGCTTTTCATAAGAAGAACAGCGGTACTTATTCACACACTTTTTAACTTTGACCCAACAGTTCTCAATCAGGCTTAGGTCTGGAGAGTTTCCAGACCAACTCTCCAGAAGTTGCCAACTGTCTTGGGATGCAACCCATTCCTTCACTAATTTTGCGGTCTGGCACGGAGCACCGGCCTGTTGCAGAACTGTGGTATTTCTCACCACCATGAATTGAGGGACTTTTTGTATGATTTCAAATATTCTCGTGAATTAACAGTCTATCCAAATGGAATAAAATGAAGCCCACTACGTGCATTCATAGATATTGCATCCCAAATCATTACTGAGCTTATTGAACGAACAGTCTTGTTGGTGTAACGAGGATTGAATCGTTGATTGATAGGTCTTCTAACAGTCTGTCGATTTGATTGGAACTGGGATATTTTGGTTTCATCTGAAAACATCACGGTTGAGCAGTCATCTGGAGTAAAATGTTGATATCACTTACAAAAGCAATTCTATCATAGATATGGCTTCTTTGCGGGTTTATAAGCACAAAGACCGAATTTTCGTCAAACGACGTTGTATCGTGATGCTTCTCTACACAAATTCGTTTCATTGGGTGGTAAATTAGCGCGAATTTCCGAGGATGAGGCGATACGATGAGCCTTTGCGTATCTGTGTATCAAACGATCAGTCCTGATTGATGTTGCCTTCGGTTGACCTTTTCGTTTTTGACTTTTGAATTCTTTTCTATCATTGATGAGAGTTTTTGATACACAAGAGACAGATACACCCTTCTAGCAGCTATTTCACGTTGTGAATATCCTTCTTGAGAAAGAACTTGAATTTGTGCAACCTTCTCGACTAATAGTTCCTTCACACGACCCATTTTCACAATGTGTGCTCAATGAATGCACTGGAAGCTGTTGAATCAAGCACACGCTAAATTTCATCAGCAAGCATGTCATTGGTTCCTCAGATAGCCAATCAGGTAAAAGAAATCACGCAAAACTCATTTGGTGAAGTTATACTATAAAAAATATTAGACAAAAATTACTGAAAAAGTGTTAGTGTTTCCAAACTTTTGAACAGTACGGTGTAGCAGCATTATGATGTTTGAAATAATAGTAATTAACTAAAGCGTTTCGAAAATTTTAAATAACCGCTATGTGCAAAAATAATAGTCAAATTTAATGAAGCATTTAAAAGTGCAAATTGATCAATATCCTGTGTATATTTACGAAAATAAATCAAAGCGAATCTATTAACTGTTTAGTTTTTAAATTGATAATTAATTAAATTTCGAACAGTTCTTATTGGCTAAGATTAAAAAAGGCACTGAAGCATTTTTATCATCTTCGAGAGATTGATCAATGTTTCTAATATTAAGTGCAATTTATGGTTCTATTTATTAAAATTGATTTAGAATTTTGTTAAAATTTCACTTATTGGCCAATATCATTTCCACCAGCTTGTAGAACTAAAGTTTCTACTTGCTATTATTATGTCAAGTAACTCGTAATGTTTTCTGACTTATTTTAGATTAATTGTTCGTTCGCAATTTCGTATTATGGGGCAGGGTGTTGTTAATATCATGATTGTCATATATTTTGAAATCACCGTCAGTTCAAATTCACCACAGCAGGTCGCTGTTCTACAATTCTCTCTTCTATAATGTCGTAGTGAAAAACTCTCAGAAGCCATGGCATTTGTTATTGCGTTAACCGGGATTATTTCATTCCAATTTTCGCAAACAATTGCGCATAGAATTACGAATTTGTTGTTTCAACTTGTTAATAATATCATCCATTAAATATTGACTGATTGAAATAAATAAGCAATCCCATTTCTGGCATTTGAAATAGCTCTTCAATCTTGTGGAATATCCACCAAATTAGAAGTAATATTTTATTATTATTGGGCAAATTGTTCCTCGTGTCTTTCTTCCACTCAGCACACATCAATTACAGAAAAACAGCAAGTTTTCCTTGGCATGATTTATGGAATAACGTATTTTAATAGAAAATCCAATATGTTTCGAAGTCCAGTGCATATCCTTTGCACAGTAGCAGTATAGAAGCATAAACTCTTCATTTAATTTTTTGTTACACAGCAATTGTTCATCATTATTGCATAGAAAATACGAAGCACAACCACTTGCGATTACAATAGTACTTTCTCAAATTTAAAAAACATTGGAGGAACTGTGTGAAAATTAGAGATTGCGAATGTTGAATGTTCAAAACTGATTGAATATCGATTTGGATATCACTTGTAAAATTCGCAGTACTTTTAAGATATCTAGTTTCCAAGAAATATTAATGTTGTTCAATACATGTGATATTCGCATCATACTTCGCTATGCAACACTGGAATATATCGATAGCTTGTTGAGTTTAAGAATTCATGTTATGTTATCAATCATTGTGCAAATATTTTTCATCTAGTCCAATATAAGGAAAAAAAATTAATGATTTAAAGTTCAAATTGTTTTATATGAAAGTTAAAATATGTGGATGCTGAGAATTAAAATCGAAAATCTTAAAATAATTTTCAAAAATCTTTCCATTTTTGGTTATGCACAAAACAGGTTTTGGATTATCGATTCCATTGAGGATCCTTTATCAAAATTCATGTGACTTTCACATTCATTTTCAGTTCTACACTATCCGTTCTAAACAGACTTTCTCTTGTCCTATGCTAATCTGTATGTAATGATGAAGAGTACATCTTATTCAACTGTGTCTTATGTACTACAAAGAACATCTTTATCAATCTAAAGTTTAAATAGTGCTCAATCATTTTTGTTTAGCTACAAGCCAAAACCAAAAGAGTTGTCAGTTATGTCATTACTGTATAAATTTACTCGGCAAGAGCTTCTCTGTGGATCGAATGGCATCATTTGTGAAAAGTGCAATAATGAAAAAGGTGAGCTTGTATATGTATATTAATGTAAAGTGTGAATTCGAACAAAAAGCAGTGCATCAATTTATGCACATTTTGAACAGCATGCTTACCCCAAATTAAGCTTTTAAAATAGTCTGGTAGTAAGTTTGAAGGTTTTTCAATCTAATATTTGATTTACAATGTTCGAACATTGGATACAGAGTACATGAATATTTTGTTCTTGAAATACATTTTTCGGTTTTGCATTAATAAGTTTATAATTGTGATTTTTGTGGTTGTCACATTTTACTTGAAATATCTTATTGCAACGATTTAATTTTAGAAAACGACACAAGAACAGCGTCAACGTGGTATAGATTTCAATCAATTCCTTCTACTTTAGTGCTGCACTTCAAACGGTTCAGTCAGGTAATTTATCTGTAATAGTCTGCGGAAACATACACCGAATGTTACATCTCACTTTGCTGCTAATCTACATTTTATTTTAGGCAGAATTCCGTTTAAGAAAGCTTGAGACACATTTCGACATCCCAATTGTCATTGATTTGGCCCCCTTCTTTATTCCTATTGATGTAAGTAACATACTTACTTTAGATTAAATCTATAAAGCTCTCATTAAATTTAGTTGAATTTGTTCGATATTGCGTTTATTACTTTGTTTTTGCTTGAACATAGTGATATAACATATCCGCATGTTTTAGACGATTGAATTCATTTAGCGGTTAATCAGTTACTAGAAACATTGTTCATTAATTGTATTGAAGAGATGTTTAACCATTATAATGTTTGGGAATTTTATTTAGTGAAACTGATAGCAAAGATATCCGCCAGATGATCGATATTCATCTGCAGTTATTTTTGAGGGATTTACTTAAGGACTTATGTCATCCATTCAGCCATAGACGGTTGGCTGTTATACCCACTGCCCTAGCCTTTTCAATTGGTTTTTATTTAAGGACCTATCTTTCATGTTATTAATGGTCTATTTTTACAGTCTTTGAAAATTCTTAATAGGAGAGTGAGGAGAATTATCATTTGAGCATTACTAAGTAATTCCATTGCATGCATTTGTTTGCACCAAAGTACATTTATGTTGCAATACTACGGATATTTTGCCATAGTAATTTTTATTGTTTGTGATTTTTGTGCATGTTGTTTGATGTACTTCATTTTACATTTTTGAACAATCCAACATAGTGAGCAGTTCGCGATTGCGTGTCATTTTGTGAGCTAATTCTAGTCCGAGAATTTTTCAGAATTTCCCAACTGAGATCAATGCATGGATGACAACATACTCACATCTTTTTCTTTTCGCATGTACTCTTGATTTTGGTTGTCAACCATTGGATGATTTTAGACGAATGCTAAGTGTATGTCTGGAGCCTGCGCATCGCATCCAGACGAGGTTACAGCTTTTAATGGATTTCCACACTAGCGTTGAAGATATCTGTAAAGCACATATGGAAAGTGACAGAAGCAAATGAAGTTTGCCATATTTTTGAGAGAAAAGGAAAATATTTGATTCCAACTCTGGCGATTGGTGTGTCCTCAAGGAATTTCAGACTAGAATAATACATTTTTGAGTTTGTTTTGAGTATTGTCCCTGCATGCGCGATATATGGAGATGCCGGACATACCAGTGCACTGTGAAATAATTCGGTTGTTTCTGCTGATGCCAGGTATATTGCAGATGCGTCCTTATAGGACTGTTTTCTCACATTTTCTGTTCAAAGACCTGTAGTTACTGCAATTCACCCTGATCTCACTGCATATTTGATGTTAAATTTGATTTTGCCTTCATGCTAGTCACTGGTTCAAACAAAACAAATTAACGTTAAATATAAATAAGAAGCAATTTTTAATATTACAAAAGAGAAGAAAGTTCGAAGTAGATAAATATCATTTGTATAATGATGGTAACACAATACCAGTTGTGAGTGAAGCTCGATATTTGGGAGTTAACTTTGATTATAATCTGAATTTAACAAAATTTTTGTTCAGAAAATTTGAATGATAGCTGCATTTAATTCTTCTCTAAATTATATCAAAGATGTATTACCATCTGATATGACAAGAACGTATGTAAGATGTAAATTGTATGGTATGTTAATTTATTGATGTTTACTAGGAGTAGGACAGTATAAAACAGTTTGGAAAGAATTGATAGTTTGCAACAGATCAATTGAAGTTTTCAGCGAGGTGCCCAGGTTCACACATATCTCAAAATTCTATAAAACATTTAATATAATGAAAGCCTACAACTTCGTAAAGTATTTGGCCTGCTTAAAGTTTTTTAAGATTATAGCAAATCACGACAAAGTTTTTGCAAATGGAGCACTTAATAAGTATATTAAGATTAATAACAGAACACAGCTGTACATTGAGAAATATAGCTATACAAACAGATATGCGGTCAATAGTTTCTTCGTAAGGGTTGCAGATCTCTACAATGAACTACCTGCAAAATTAGAGTTTGTGAGAGTACGCATAAGCCATTATTCAAACAATGCTATATTAACATCTCTAAAATTGAAAAGGTGTATTCTGAAAATTTTAGACTGCCTTAGTCTGAAGCAGGTAATATGTATATTCTATTCATGGTGCTAATTTTTTTCTTTTCTTTTAGTTTATAGACTGTTAATCTCTGATTATTAAATTGTATGAATAGTAGTAGTAATCTTAAAAAATAAAAAATAGTTTGCTTAAATGCACTCGGCTTAAGAAGTTTTTTTTCAAATTTTCTGAACCTATATGAAACCATTGGTG
>CABFPE010000057.1:1569001-1583288 GCA_900660155.1 Hofstenia miamia | reverse complement strand
GTGCAATTTCATCAGGAGCATTACCAGATATTAAACAGTTAATTACTTCGATCACAGATGCAATGGCTTTGTCGCCATATTCAGGTGTGAGCATTGGAATGCATTAATCAGATGGGAAGCATAAAGTTTAGAGACACCGGCAGCAGAATCCCTGGGGAAGCTTTTCACACATTTAATCAGAATGTCTTTGTTTATCACGAATGGCTCTGTGTCTACAGTACCATAATCTATTTTATTTTTTGAATTGTAGGGATGATTCTCCTTCAGTGCATGAAATGTTTGCTCATCGAAGCTTAGACCATCAGATATTAGGGCTGCTATGGCTCTATGAAAACTGCCTTCGTGACCAAGCTGTCTAGCTCTCTTAAGATTTCGGCTGGAACTGACAGAAGATGATTTATTCTTAATGTTGCCAGAACTTACGTTGCTTCATACCAGATTTGAGCATAATCACCATTCAACCAACGCTCTAAGCGGATCTTGACATTTGACTCTCTGATCACTGTATAATATCAGCCAACTTCCCTAAAAAATAAAACTTACACTGAAATATAAAAAAATGGACACTATTCGCGAAAATTTTTTGATAATATAGAGAACCTGAAAAGCGCACTTTCACGTGAAACTTTGAGTTCTGTATACGTTATGATTGATCCTAACAACATGATCAAAAACTTTGTTAATATTCTTGAATCCTATCTAGATGAATGTTGTTCCGAAAAGAAAATCCTTGTTACTAACCATTTTCGCAAAAATAAGAAGAATGACAAGCCTTGGCTTTCCGATTACTGCAAAAAATTAATCATTAAGAAAAATGATGCTTTTAATTTTTTTTCAACGACGCCTAAAACAAGGAATATTTCTAATATAGAAAATGAACACATTAAACATGAGTACAGATAATTACCTAACCAAAAGAGTAAATGGAGACTCATTAACGAAATATTCTCCCATAGAAAAAATTATAGACACTCGAGGAAATCAACACGACACCGATTATGAAATATCGCTATTCAATTTTGTTTAATTCTTCACATGCAATTATTAATATTAAAAAAGGTACTCTATTACTGAATTTAGCATTTTTTCTAAATTATTGTACGAATTACGAAAACATCCCAATTTGTACTTTCCAATTCGCACGTCAAACGTTTATAATTCTCAATATTGCAATCAGGCATTTGAATTATAATAGAGTGGTTTAATCAAGATGCTTTTAAAAACTCCTTGATCAATGTTGAGTTTAGAATAGGCAAATATTCTTCAACAGAAATCGCCAGTTTATCATTAGAATAGACGCGACCCAATAAGTTTTTGATGGCATAAAAGTAGGAAAGTCAACCATATTTACAAAGCCTAAAACTTTTTACTTTTCACTGTTAAACTTATTGATGTCACCTGCTATTATGAACAGTGACATTGGGTTTCTAATAATATTCTTCACAAATTTCAGTAATGTGGTTTCTGATTTTGATCGTTTACAATTAGGCTTAATATAAATATTAAGATAAGATAAGTTAATCTATATTTATTTCAATGCTTGCAATATAACACTGATTTTTCAAGGGAATAACGTCATTAATAACTACGAAGTCGCTATTATAAAATTTAAATCCTATCCATGATCTACCTGATATAAAAATTTGCTTGAGTATGTATGATTTTAGCTCTTTCTTGAATTTTGTTATTATTATTTTGTTTATTATTTACTCCAGTTATAAATTCCAGTTTTTATAAAGGATTGACTCATAATATTTTTATTAAATTTAACACTTGAATAGTTTTTTGATAGTTTATTCTATTTTAGACAGTGTGTCGAAAATGATATCTCGTCATAGGGTGGAATTTTATTAATGAATTTTAAGATAATAAATAATAATATTGTAAATAATTAACTCTTGCGGAAAAAGAATAGATTTAAAAATATTATCTTTTGTTTTACAAAGATTTTACTACTAACATTTAATGCGCATTTTAATTGAACTTCAAGCTCTTTTAGTATTAGACTGTGTATATTAGTATACAAAACTTTAGCATAGCTTAAATTCCTCATAATGAATGCATGAAACATTTGAATTACTGCAATTGGGGGTAACTGTTGGGAAACAAGGGATATATTTCTAATACCAACAGCCATTTTCTAAATAATCAACTTAATAGAAAATAAATATTACAATAATTATAAAATCGATAAATTTGCAAAATTCATTTAACACTGCATACATTATTACATTTTAAAATAAATTTTTTGAATAATTGTATAAATCAACATTAAAATGATTAAGAAAAATTCTCTACAAATTCACACAATTAACCCAATACAATTTAATGATGAGACTCGAGAGAGCTTGCTAAAATCTAAATAGTAGCATTTAATTGTAATGTGAAATCACTGTTACTTCTAGATATTTAAGCTTATTAACAGGTGTAGTAGATGCATTGTGGAAGTTAAACCAGTAGTCACATAAAGATTAAAAAACAGTGGACCTAGTATAGTTCTTTGAGGAACACCAGTATTGATTGGCAACCAATTTGAAAAGGTATCATTTAACTTAACTCGTTGATGTCTATTACTTAAGTAATTAGATATAAGGTCAGCACTGTTAAGAGAAAAAACAATGTTTTTTAGTGTTTTTATTGATATCACATAATTAGTAGAATCAAATGCTTTTGAGAGATCTAGACATGCAATCGCAACAAATTTATTAGAATCTAATAATGTTCGCCACTTTTCTGTTGCTTGTATAAAAGCGTCTGATGTTGAACATTTTTTTCTGAAACCGAATTGTGATTTGGTCCATAATTTATGAATATTTAAATGAAGTTTGATTTGTTTGTTTAATAGTTTCTCAAATATCTTTCTGATTGGTGATATGATAGATATTGGTCGATAGCTTTTGGGGCAGTTTAGGTCGCCTTTTTGTAAATTGGAGTAATATGGGCATGTTTCAAAAAAATTGGAAAAATTTTGCATTTTAAGCATTCATTAAAGATATAATTTAATGGTTCGGCAATATATTTCGCATTGCCTTTTAATAACCATATTGGCATTTTCGGGGACCACATGCCTTAATTACTTCATAACCAAATTCAGGGGTGTGAAAAATAGAAGTTATTTTTTGGAATTTTATTTCAGGACCTTGATAATTACCAAGGTTTTGAAATATCTGAATTAAAATATTGGAATAAGAGATCAAGTGATATGTGACTTCTGTAGTGCAAAATGAACGTGCATAAGAAACAAGGATAAAGATAAATTTCATAGCCTTCAACGAAGCATCAATTAATATGTTTTTTCAAAAATAAAAGCAGAGTTTAAGAAACATCAGTCAGAAAAATTTGTGGTATAAAATTAAAAGTATTACTAACAAAGAAAAAAGTGTTAGTGATTGTGAGACAAAAGATACTGCATCACCTGCTAGTCAGAACGGTGAAGCTAGCAATTTACATTTAGAATATGGTGATGTAGTTCCAATTTTTAAGAATTGCAATATTCATAAGGCCAGATTGTTTTTCAGGTTAGCTATTTAAGAATTATATTTGTGAAATTCTAAAATATTTAATCAATATATTTGCTTATTATAAGCAGTTTTACTCACCCTGAACAGTGGAAAAGATCTAATCTATTCTCTTTGGTTGAGGATTCTAAAATTAAAGAATTTTTGATAAAATACTGCCGTTTGTTTAACCTGTGTTTAAGCTTATTTTGCGCTCATGCAAAGTTGTATTGGCTATTTGGCAGAAAAATTTGATAGCATGAATGCAATGTTTTTAAGACCCGAGAAATTGTGTTTATGAATAAGAACATTAAAAATGAGGATCTTCAAAATTTTGGATGCAACCAAGTCATTAGATTTAAATCAGTCGATATTACCAGAGTTAACGCCTAGTGTTATTTTGGAATTGAAGATGATAATATACCTTCTTTTAAGAAGCATGTATCCAAAATTCACTATGTTACAAATAGTGTTAAATATTCTGTGAGATTCATTAATGATGAGATTTGATGATGCATTTTTAAGATATATATTTGCCCTCATTTACCATATGCTTCTCATGCGTGGATATCCCACTTGAATTTAGAGCAGTAAGGGAGATTGCGTTGCTGTCTCCAATTTGAATCACATTCGCTTAAACTAATCTATCAAACATTTACAAAATTTTTTGAGAAGTAGCCTTATTGAAGCATTTAAAAATCAAATTTACAAAATTATGAACAACAGCAAAATTCCATTTCTGCACATACTGATTTAATAAGATATATACAGAAACAACTTTATGGCGATCTTAAATTAAATGTTTCTCTATGCAATATATGATTTTACTTAACACTTAATAAAATATATACTGAATCAACTTTATGGCGATCCTAAATTTAAGTGTTTTTCTAAGCAATACATATTTTCTAATCAACACTTTATAAAACATAAACAGAAACAACTTTATGCCGATCCTAAATTGAAATGATTTTGTAAGTAATGCATGCTTACATGTTTCTACTTAACATTTCAAAAGATATATACAGAAACAACCTTATGGCGATCCTAAATTTAAATGTTTTTCTAAGCAATATATGTTTTCCACTTAACACTTAATATGACATATACACGAACAACCTTTTGGCGATTCTACATTCAAATTTTTTTCTAAGCAATGCACGTTTTTTACTGAAATTGTCGCCAAGAAATCCAATTTTTTCGTTTACCTCGCATGCCGGCGCAGAAGGTAAAAACTTCAATAGCGCACTGAGGACAAGCTCGTGGCTTGCATTTGAAATTTAGGGGGGCATGGTCCCAAAAAGTTCAATAAATCAATCATAGTTTAACTCATATGAAATAGTTTCACACTTTTTCATTGAATTTTTAAATAGAATGGCATTAGTATTTTATATATTTTAACTACAATATATTCACTCTAACTTAGATACAGAATATTAGAATTAATACTATGGAGTTTTGTATCCAGGATGCCAAGAAGAAAGGGGCCCGCTGGCCCTCCCCTAGCCACGGCCCTGACTGAGAAGTGATCGAATCGGTTCCTTCTTTTATTTCAAATCTATTAAAGATAAAGTAATGAGCTTTGGCGCAGTGAAAGATACGCCTTTGAACTACATTTTTGCCAATTTTTAAAAAAATATATTCATTGGTTGCGATATAATATGCAAATGAAGTTGTGACGCAGGATGTTTTTGGAAAAATAAAGGTGAAAAGGAACCTAAATGAATTGAACATAAAAAATAGAAGGAAACAATATATTTAGGTGATATTCCTTCTAGTCAAAGACTTACCATAACATGAAAAACAAATTCATTCAAGGTCAACCAGTATTTTTTACTTTCAGCAGTCATTTTCTTAATTTTGCATAAAATGACATTTCTAAAAATGAACTAATAAATTTGAAATAAAGTCAAAGAATAATGTTTATTTATGTTTCAAAAATCAAATGCGTAACATAATAATATATATTAAGGTCATTTTCAAGGTCCATTTTCAAAAAAATTTTAAAAAATATTTAAAATTACCACAACACACAATCCTCCTTGCCCCACTCCAAGAGGTTGCCATTTTTCAGTTGGGGTTCAATATCATACCTCTAGTAATTTAGGCCACTTTTTATATGGAATGTAATCATATTTAGTCCTTATTCAAAATATAGCACCAAATGAATATTTCATATATGTACATGTATTATATTGACATAAAAATTGCATTGAAATAAAAGAATAATAAATTACTCAACTTTGCATATAATCTTAGGAAAATCTCGGACAGATTGACCGCAATGTTTGAGAACTGGGTCAATGTTAAAGGTAGGTGTGAGCTTCCACATCACAAATGCTCTGTTTCTGCTACTACTCTGCTATATTCAGTGCTTGGCAAGACAACCTAAAAACAGTTTCATTGTTTTCACATGTAAGAAAGAATGTATAAATGCACGGGGGAAGGTCCAATAGTTCTTACCCAACTGTGATGTAATAAAATAATCTAATTAAAAAAGGCATTTTCAGATTCACTCTATACAGTACATCATATTTTTGTAAATTATATTGTTTTCTCATGCTTCCAACAACATGTCGCTGGTTAAGATGCATAAAGACGTAAGTGCCAATTCTAAAATATAGAGAAAAATCATTTTCAAAAATATTTCACAGTGAAATGTTTCACAAAGTTTCTGATTTTTGATTGGCTAATTTTAAACAATATCTTTGAAATATGACATTGCAAGATTGAAGTATATATAAACAAAAGTCAAAATTGCCAATAAAACACATTTTGAAAATCTGGCATTTACGTCTTTATGCATCTTAACCAGCGATGTATTTCTTATTGTTGTTAAGAATCTCTAATAATTTTAATAAAAATATTAGACGAAAAGAGATATATTTCGCTCAACTTGAGCATCGTCAATTTACAAAATTTTCCTCTAAATATGCATTGTTTAATCTAAAGATATTATTATGTAACTAAACATTGATTAGAGATAATTTGTGCTGATATATGTAGTCATCATTAGTGTTAAGACTTTGTTGCATTGATCTTATGTATATACTTTGGATTACTTTTAAATTTTTAGGATGGTTGATCTTAAAATTTTGATGTCATAATTTAATCCACATTTTCTTAGGTGTTCTGATAAAGTTGACTTAGCTTCGTGTTTTTTTATTCTTCTGTTTAGTTGTTTGCTACTATATCCAATATAGTCCTCATCACAGGTGCAATTGATTTTATAGATAACATTGGACTTATCCCATATGTATTTCCAGTGCAAAGGCGAAGACTATTTTTACACGGACAAATAGAAATGTTTATTTCAAGATCTGATAAGTGCCTTAATCTTCTAGGGGACAAAATTGAAAATTAATAAAATTACATTATTTTTTACATTTTGTTTTTTTAGGTACTTAGGTCGAGAACATTTGGACCTTCCCTTGTATGTGCATCTCTACTTTAAATTAAGGTAGAATGAAAAAAACTTTTTTGATTTTCGAAATAATGGTTTCTAAGAAACTGCGTCTATTTCTAAAACCATATTTGTTCATGTTTTTATGTAGTTGTCAGTTTAAATGTTTGGTTACAGCCTATTTTTACTTACAATGAGTGAAATTGCAAAATTCTCCAAATATCCTTCAATTTTATAGTGGTGGCCTCATGCTGTACACCATTTTGTAGAGCTTTAAAAACCTAAGAAAGCACATATCAACTTTTCCAGGTTTATATAAATATGTCATGAATTTGGCTTTATGCATAAAATTTAGTTCAACAAATTATTTTAATGTTAATTAACGATTTTCTCTATTTGTTTCCTCAAAATGATTTCAAAGATAGTATTTGGTATTCATTCACCAGATACTTAACATAGCAACAATTTTATGATGTATTAATATAAAATTCTACTAAATATCCTTAAATTTTGATAATCTGCAATTTTTTGACGAGCTTTATGTTTATTTCGGGTTCCTGATATTAGGTAAGATATTCGAGATTCATCTATTACCGATTCCAAAAGATTCATATTAATTGAGAATTTTCCACCAGCAAGTTTTTTTATTCTCTAAAATATTATAAATTATGAAACTAATGAGAAACCAAAAATTCTTGAATTTTTCAGCAGTCAATGAATAGTTATTATCAGTTCGAAAAGAACACCTATCTTGTTTCTATATTTCAATTTACTTTGCATATCATCACACTTTCATCCGTTCACTTTTAAAAGTCTGAGGCCTGCTTGGTAAGATTCTACTATATGTATTGTGAAGAATTTCAATTTTATGCATGCAACAATTTACTGAAAAATCAAATAATCTTAGAATATCAAATTGTTGAAATTGATTAATATTGAGAAAAAAAGTTATTGACCTGACATGCATAAATTCAATTTTAAATTTATTTGACAAAATTTGGTTCAAAAATTATAAAATTGGAACTTCAAATTAATTCTCCTTTATCTTAAATGCACAATATATTTAAACATAAAGACATAAACGACAATATTTTTGAAATTGAAAAAATAAAAGCATTATAAAATTTAATTTAATTTTTAAGGCGGCATTGCATGGGAAAAGACAAGTCAAAATATAAAATCAAAAAAATATATGTCAAATTAACAATTAATTGGTTGCTCCTCTTCATCTCCAAAAAACTTTTCATCCGTGAATAAATCATCACTTGTTAGGAAATCGAAGGGTCCAAATCTTAAAATAATTCCTGTAATAAGACCACCCACAACGGCCATGAAAATAGTAAACAATAATGCAAGCAGCTGAAAGAGAGCCTGGTCAACGAACGTCCGATTGCCATTGGCTACTTCAGAGAAAACATTTGCGAGCGATGTTGAGTATCCTTCTTTTGAAGAAAATAAAGTAATAAAAATGGACACTAAAATTGAAAAAGAATTATTAGTCTATACACAGCATACCTGTAATTTGAAATTAAAACATCTCCGGTAATAGCCCATAGGCAGTGAGGTGAATTTTTTGTCGTTCATTGATTTGAACTACAAGGGTTGCCGTAGATCTGGATATAAATATCACTAGATCCCGATCCATGTATATCCACTGGATATAGATCACAAAATATATTTTATGGAAATCCATGGATCATTGTAGATCAAAAATATAGATTAGCAGATAAATTTATTATTTGTTTTGTAAATTTTTAAGTAAAATAACCATGAAAATAAGCTCACAACTGTTATGTTGTGCAAATTTGACAATATTATGCGTGCTTAATAATCACATTACACTAAGAAAGCATGTTTGATATAATAACCAAATACTAAGCGTAATGAGAGGCATGTTCAATTTTTGAGGATTGGATTGGATAAGTTAGGAAAATATTCGATCCACGGTAACCCTGACAACTACTTGTGTACTGTTCGGTGACAAATTCATTTCAATTTGCGATGCAGTTATTTAAGGGTTTCTAACAATACCATTGCATAATTTGTTAAAGGGAGTAAAGGTCATCTGATGTTGCTGAGACTTGGATACCTGAAATCGAGATTCTGTGAACCTGCTTGATATGTAAGTAATAGATATCGGACATAGATATAACATTAGATTCAATCAACAAAATGAATGCGCATTCAAAGAATCGATCTGAGGAAATACAAAAATATTGAAAATACTGTTGAAAGCTATTATATTTAAAAACTTTTTATCCAAACAACATGAATGCATCATTAAGGTCTAATGTGTCCTTTCCTCTACTGAGAGCACAATCTGATGCGGCGATACAAGTCATCTATTGCATGAATACGGATTGTAAAAATTAAACCACGAATGATAGTACAAAATTAAATAAAATGGTATATCTATGTTCGATATCTATTGCGTATATATCAAGCAAATGACCAGCATCTTGACTTTCACTTCATGTGTCCAAGTTTCAGCAATATATGATGAAATTTTCTCGCTGCAGAAGAAAAGTAAATGTGTAAGCTACTTTTGGAACACCTTGAATATATTCGCCAAAATACATCATTTAAATGTCGAAGCATTCCAATTGAAGTAAAATTAATACATAGATAATAATGAACATCATATTCATTCTTTAATCTCAACGAAACGATTAGAAGTTTCATAAAAATGTTATAAAACTAAAATTGTTTGTAAATTGCATCTATGTAAGTTCATTTAGTATATAATTAAACCATGACGAAATTTTTATATTAATAATCAAACTTCATTTTAAGTTTAAATTTCTTTTGAATGCGTTGTCTACAACTCCTGATTCAATATGTGTAGATAAAATAGAACTATATTAGTGCGACTAAATGATGGCAGGCTCTTGGATTATGAGCCCCTCTCTCACATGTTCAATTATGTTGAAGTTGTGTTAAAGTTGAGACAATAATTTCGTTTAACATTTACCGTTCCGAAAGATTCACAGTTTCTGTGTTACATTTTTCCAAGGAGCTTACAATTTTCATCCAAAATTTAAATATCAAGCTTCAGCTTACCAGCTGTTCAAACTCTAAATTGAAATTTACTACAATTACACGCATTAAAATATAAGCATGATTAAAGCATGTCTGTCCTTGTATGAAATGAGAAATAGTTTTAATAGAAATCGTACAATTGAATCGTTAGAACACGTTTTTACTGTCGAAATTTTTTTGCTTTAAAAACAGGTTTATTCAATGATGTAGACATTGCTGCGAATTCATATTACTTACAGATTGCTGAAAATATCCCTGGCATTCCGTGCAAATTATTGACGCCACATGTATCATGAATGCCAAATTTGCTTTCTAATTTTGCCTGCAGAAATTGATATCCAAATACTGAAAGAATGCCAGCTAAGAATCCAACAGCAACAGCCCCACCTGGAGTTACGATCATATCTGCAATAGATCCCATTGCTACACCACCAGCAAGCGTAGCATTCTGAATGTGTGTCATTGAGAAAGAACCTTTTCTGAAGAACTGAGATGCTAACATTGCGGAGACAACACACCCAGCGAGAGAAAGAAAAGTGTTAATCTAAATAACCATACTAGTTCTGTACCATTAATATAAAAATTGTTATTTTTGTTGAATTTCCATTCATAGATTTGTCATAATGGTAATCTATTAAAAATATATTGCAATTTGCTATCAATGAAAGCATAAATACAAAGATTTAACTTGGAATTATTTTATATCTAACCCAATATATAACTTTGCTAAGCTCACCTGATCCTAATCCTAACCCCAAAATATTGCACCAAACTAAGCCAAATAATTGGTTAGAGTGGTCACAACCATTATAGGAGAACTTGAAGAATAAATGCATTTCCCTACCATTATAAACATATTGTAGGTATATGTAATTCTTCCATCTACATGAAAAATACTCAATCTTAGTTCGTCTGCTTTTCAAATTTGAAAACACCTCAAGATTTCCTCCTCATTATTTGCGGTTGAACTCCTACCCTGTAGTGATCCTTTGTCAGCGAACCTCAACAGGCAGTGGGTGTTAGTTTGCACACACAAAATGAACATGCTGAGATTATTTGTTTCAATGGGTCTTAGATCTCCTGATTCATTGAAGATTTAGCATGGGAAGATGAAACATGTTAAAAAATTGAATTTTCACTGAAAGTAGTACAGAACAGGAACCATTTTTAATACAAATATTTACTTTGACATGGGAGCATATTCACCAATAGATGTATCACTATCCCAAGATCTACAAAAATTTAATTGGATTGGACAGAATTGTTCGTAAGTGTGCACAAAACGTTTTGTATCTTTAAAGTCCAACTGGGCAGCTTAGACTTAAAACAGGCAATCATAAATTTTATTATACAGACGCATTTTGGTTAATAATTGAAATTTCTTTGCGGTATTTATCTATTTTGAAGAAAATCTGCATTTGCTTTACATTCAGTCTAGATAAAAATGAATGCTATATATAAGTTATATGTCTGTCGGAAGTTACAGCATCTCTATGGGTTTTGCAGTTATTCGAGCTGCCTGACCCAGCGTATGCCCAACCTAATGAGTGACCCAACCCGTCCCCAGCTCTGCCCTGTATTGCTTAGGGACATAATGATCTACATACATACATAGATTGAAATGCATAAAAAAATTTAACATACAATGGCACGATCTCTTGCGCTGCCAATGCCAGTAGCGCCATTAAAACTGGGCCAGAAACACCACAAGAATATTGTTCCGATCATTGAAAACTTATCACTGAGTGAATTGGATGCCTCCTTCTCATCCCCAGTGTGCTTGGCCTGGTAAATAACTCTTGTGACAGTTAACCCAAAATATGCACCAAATGTATGGATTGCCATGCTTCCTCCAATATCCGCGGCCTTGATATTGTTATACAAAAAGTCACTATTGAAACTGTAGAAAATAACCTAAAAAGTCAAAATTTAAATAACCAATCCAGTGAAAGGGTTATGTTAATGCAAACGCAATCTTATCTATAAATAATAATTTAAGGATTATTAACAATCACTTTGGGGCCCAGAATGTTAATAATAGATGGAAACCTATATTTGTTCTTAACAAAAGTTATTGACTATTCCCTACTAATTTCCTATAACACTGTTATTTTGTTTTAATATTTGATTTTGAAAGTCGTGAAAGCTTATATTTCTAAGGTCCAACAAATGTTTACTCAGATCTGCATATTATAAAACAGGCATCAGCTTTATATTCCTGCCAATCCGTAAACTTCAAGTTCGAATCTGATATGCCACTATTGCTCGCTATTTTGAATGTATCGTTCTTGATGTGGCGTTTGTTTTTAATAATATATACTAAAGAGTGCTTAACTATTTTCCACTTCGATATGAAATTGAAATATTCACCGGAGTCTAGTCAACTTATTCAAACTTTAGAGTGAATTACTTAAATATGAAGTACAATATAATACCTTGTGTTTCATATATCATTAAACTATTATCCTTACCTCTATAATAGACATAATCACTAGTTCTATTGGAGAAGTTTTTCCAAGAACTGCACCAAAGGATATCAGCACAGCGCCGCATGCAAAATCAGCATCCAAAAGAGTAACTGGCTGAAATGCAACGTAGCCATGATTAAAAATCTGTTTGAAATTAACGCATAGTACTGCAAGTTGAATAACAAAGGCTGCAATAAGATAATTCAATGAGAGTGCGCTAAGTCCGTATTTTGACAAGAAGGTCATCAAAAATCCAAAACCAATGAAAATCATGATATTCACATCCTAAATATAGAGGATGAATTATGATATCAACCTATTATTATGTTTTTCTATCATTGTAAAGAGTTCTGCAATTAGAAACTTAATGATTGTGGAAACATGTAGTTATTCTTGTTAAATATAATATGCATAAAATATATTTTATCATCATAAGCTTAAAAAATTGAATCTATTATTTTCTTTAACATAAATGACTTAAAAATATTTACATCAAATAATTTACATTAATAGCAATACATACATAGTCAGAATTGCAAATTATGCAAAATTTCTGTCAACTCCAGCAAGGGCCAATTTGAACAAAATAATATACAAAATTTGACAATATTTCACCCATTATTTTCAAAAAATTTCAAAAAACTAAACACTTACAGGGACATAGATTATTTGCAAACCTTAAAAGTTCCATGGCTATGTGTTTCGTATAATGTAAGAAATAGATATGTGAATTACACGTAATTGTAAAATGAACTGTTCAATACTAAAACTTTCCTCTCATTTGAATTCCTTCAAAATATATTTCTTAAAGGTATTTTAACGCCGTCACTTTTAGTTGCTTAGTTGCCCTCTTGCTCAGTTCTCTGAATACCGCATTGTTAATCATTATGATATCATTAAGAAAATACGTAGAGTGAAAGCTTATGAGAAGGAACTAATAAAATGTCTCTATAATATTTTGTAATTATTTGAGGTCGATAAGATCCAAGAATCACTACGCTGTACCTGATTTGAATAAGTCAAATTTCTTTTTGATGTTATAGCCAATCGATTAAATGAACGGCTTGGGATCAATTTAATAAACCGAAAATTTGGATAATCGAAGATGATGTTATTGCATTTCATGTGGTTTAAAAAAAACTCTTCATGTAAACTGCATGCATTTTGATTTGAAATTAGGTTCTAAGAATGTTTGATTGAGCCCTAAAAAGTTGGAATTGCGCCTTTTCTGATTTCTATATATCTTCAGCTTGGAAGGCTCTTGTATTTGAACCGTCAAGAAAATAATGTTGATGTGTGTTGACCCTTTAAAATTGCGTTGTCACATTGGGCAAGGTTCATTTTTGTATTAACCTCGCTGGTTTAAAAAGAGATCGACATGGGAATAGTTGGAGAATTTAGGCCTTTGTCAATTAGGCTCATTTTAGGCCCATTTATATGATCCATACCAAGGAAAGTTTCTATATTTTTTAGGTTTGCAAGATCTATGTTTGCTATGCCCAAAATGTGTATTAAATAGTCGTAATAACAAATACGCTTCTAATTAAATAACTAAATTCCGTATTCAGTAAATCACTTTTTGTAGCACAGATTGTAAAGCGAATGTAAAGAAATACTTACCTGAAAGAGGGGATAATAGAAGGACATTGATTCATAATCCGTGGCATTCTCAGGATAGTATTTACCATGATTTTTGGGGTTGTCTTCATAACGAACAAAAAAGAAGAATAGAAGCATCAGAATTACTTCCACAATCAGGAGAAAACCTGAAAATTGACGTCGATGCGAAGCTATGGAACTCATGCTAAAAGATTTGTAAGGATTTTGGCTAGCTTTCCTCGTGCTATTTATCGAATAATTTGTACATCCGCATTTTAGTA
>CABFPE010000057.1:1529678-1549226 GCA_900660155.1 Hofstenia miamia | reverse complement strand
ATATATATATATATATATATATATATATATTACCTCCATCCCAAAAAAATCGCGCTTGATTTTTCTTGTGAGTTCTTGATGAAAAAAGTGACGTATATGAGGTAGATATCACAGCTACAAGTGAGTTGTGCTACAATTTGATGATGTGAAAAGTTATACCTGCAAGAAAATGAAGAATGGCATTCACACCTTGTGTCACCATACAACAAGATAACACTAGGCCACATATAAGAAAACGAAGGGAAATTTAATGATGTTGATGTCATTACAGTTGTTAATTAGACTTCTAATTCACCTGAACTAAACATAAATGATTTGGCTTTTTCACAGTCTATCAGCTAATACTGAAAAAAAGTGCGAAAACTTCACTTGATGAGCTTTGACATGCTGTTTCAGAGCTGATTAGAATACACTGCTAAGTATATAGAATACTAAGTCAATGTTTGTAAATGAAATAATCAAAGAGCAGGTAGTTCAGTGAAAGTTCTTCATTCCAGTAGGAGAAAACAGTTACAGTTATGAACAATATTTTGTGGTTTTGTTATTTGTATTTCATATGGAGAAATTAGTGCACTCAAGAATGAAATCTAAAATTCAATTCAACCACAAAATGGCGAAAAATTATGCCTATCTTAATACATATAAATCATTCCTAGAAAGTCCTCTAGGAGAAAATTCGAATTTCCAAAGGTAGAATATTATAGCAGCTTAGAATTTGGGTTTATTGTCTTTCCAGCATTGTTAATGAGCAAAAACTGTGCCTTCCCTGCTTGATTTTGAAATTGCCTTTAGTAGTACATTTTTATACAACATTTTTTGTTTAAATTTAACAAGATGAAACCCATGAAGGAATATTAAAATTTCCAAAGGTAGGTCCTGAGAAAGGAGCATTTGCCAAGCGTAGTGCATTAATCATCAGAATTTGGTCCAACCAAAAATAATAGGAACTACATAATGAATTAAAAATTTTGAATTGATATAGTTCTTGGAGGGTCTCATTTAATTGTGATCAAATTCAAATCACTAGTTTCAATTATCAATACACACGTACTTTCACTCGACTTGTCATATTGAAGTATGAATAAAATTAAATAGTATGACAAAATATTCAGAAAATTTACTAAATTTAAAATAGTGTGTAGGATGCAATTAAACATTAAAAATTGGCATAATTAGCATTTAAGTTAAAATTTGTAAAAAATGGAAATCTAAAATTCAAAATGTCAAATTATAACCTTATTGCTAGGAAGAAACAGAAAGGCTTATCTGCAGTGAATGAATTTCATTATAACTACAATTATAATTATATGTATAGAAATATGTGAATAATATTGAAAATAATTTTTAAACATCACGGAAACTATGAAGAATGAAACAAAATTTAACTATGAACTTCTATATATTCGTACCAAATTATTAGACGTGAGTGTTATAAGAATTGTCCATATTTATGTTACTTAGATATTCCATTGAAAACAGTTGAGTCAAAATTATCATGTAGAATACAGACATTCATTTTATAAAATAATCCAAATAAAGAAATAATTCATGCTCTTTTTCTCATTGATTAAGCCTATAATATTAGAAGTAAGATTCAATTTTAATCATAATAATAAATTTTTTTGATAAATTAAGACATGAAATAGCACATTAGTCATTGTTGTCAATACGTTTTCAAAATGTCCCAATGGTAATATATTTCACGTGGAATTTCATGAGTTGTAGAATATATGCAATGCCTTTTCAACTTATTTTCAAATCATGTTGGTGAAGCATTTTATAAGTGCAAAGTGAGAGACGAAATTTGATAGGAATTGACATTTCTCTACTGACTTAAATACATAATTTAACAAATATTAGTTTTTGCATTCAATTAAAGTTGAAGTCAATGAAACTGCTAAGAATATAGCCATCAAATATAATATTCGACGAGGATGAATTATCATTTTTCCGTGTACAAATAAAATTTAAACAAACGTATGTAATGTATAAGTAACAACTGTAACACTATAGGAGGATGGGATGCTCAAAGCTGATTATTCAAATATATCTTGATTTACAAGGATGTTGACTTCATCAGCTGTTGGCAAAAAACGATAAAATTCCTTAAGACAGAAGATTTTGACTTGCAATTACTATTTTCTTCATTTATTAAGAGGTTGCTAAGTTACACCTCTGAGTACAAACAGACATGTGTAAACGTTTTACAGGCATGACCGTTATTGGTACAACATTAAAAGGTTTGAGGTAAAACATATGGAAAAATTTTTAAATTTCATAAGCAAAGCATTTATAAGTAAAATCTGTTTTCATCTATTATCAAAGTTTGTTAAAGAATTTGATTGGCACTTTGTACTTAATTTTCAGAGCTTTAAAGTTCATTAATTAATTTTATCTTTATACAGGAGTGTGTAATAAGTATTGGCGTATTTAATAAAAAAGGTATTTTTAAAACTTCTGACACTATACTTCTACAGGTTGCTTGACGATTAATAGCCAATGCATCATATATTTAGTGATCAATATTTTTTGCTAGCCATCTACTTTGCTCACTTAGATATCAGGTGTTTTACAAGGTTAATTTATATCTGAGGGCAATTTTTAATAATAAATTATATATAATTCCTAATTTTTGGCACGTGTTTGATTATATTTTATTGAAATGTAGATCCAATTTAAAATTATTGCTAATGGTAATTATATTTTTGTATTGCATAAAGTGTAATTGGTAGTATCACAGTCATAAATGATGTTAAGTGACATTTTTTGGTATTATATAGCATTTAATTCTTAATCACCCTTTCTGTCAATCTATAACTATCCTCCTGAAAATTGCATTTATTTATAATCTCCATATAAGCCATCATATCATCTGCAAAAAGACTTATTTACAATGTCAGAGAGACTCCAATATATGTCATTTATGAAAAACAAGAATATTACATGTCTCAGGAGGAACCCTGAGGAACTCTTGAAGATACTGTAAGACATAGATATCATACCCTCAATTACAATTTTTTGAATTCTTCCGAAACATTTTTTTTAATCAAATTGACAATGTTTCAGTTAGTATGAGTTTTGAACTATTTTATATATTTTTATTTATGACTATGTTTCTTTGCTTTTTGCATATTCCAAAGTAAACAAACATTGGAGAACTTATAGAATTGGATAGACTCATAACATGCTAAAAAATGACTACCACTAAGAGTGCTAAAAAACAATCTGGGAATGCACGAAAATACAGAAAGAAGGTAAAAAAATATAAGATAAATGTTGATATGATAACTTAAATAATTTTAGAAATCCATGACAGGCGATTAATGTACGCTATTGAACATTTTTGAATATTTCATGTTACTAATTAATCAATATCCAAAATAGTAATTTTTTATTAAATTATTTATATAATATAAATAAATAGACTAATTTTTGTGTTGAAAACACTTTTAAAGTCGAATGAACACTGTATACTATGATCTACATACTATTGAATGAGAACAGCATTGATTCTGCTTATCAAATGATTTGCCAAAAGAATATTAGTATTTTTAATTAAATTTTGCTATAGAAATTTTTAAATATATATATATATATAAATATATACATATATTCTTTAATAAACTCAATTACTAAAAAAAGTTTACAATATTTTAGAGGATGGTATTGTTTGTTTTTATTATCATAAGTTATTAAAATGTATTAAAAATTTTTCTTATTTTTATCATTCTGGATTACAAATAGTAGTTACTGTTTTCATTGATGTCATATTCCATGCATTTGCCCACTACATTAATATTCTTCAACTTCTTTGCATATGTCAAGAAGCTATTTGTGAAGGTAATATTGTGCCAATTAGTGTGAGCTAAAAGGTTTCCTTACTATATTATACATCTTTTTAAATTACAGAGAAAACTGCTACTATCATTATTTCTAATGCTCAGTAATCTATCTTTTGTGAAGCTCTCAGATACTGTATGATTAGTGAAAACTGTATAATTGAAATGCTATAAAAGAAATGTAGAGCAAACAGCAGAATTTGAAACCTAAAAACTAAATGTAGCGCAAACGGCATAATTCAAATGCTGAAAAATAAATCGTAGAGGAAACAGCAGAATTTGAAACCTAAAAACTAAATGTAGTGCAAACGGCATAATTGAAATGCTATAAAAGAAATGTAGAGGAAACAGCAGAATTTAAAACTTAGAAACTAAATGTATCATAAACTGAATAGTACAAATCTAGGAATTAAACAGGATTTAATTTATCATGTATGACTTCTAAGTTCATGCAAATACTATATTTTTATATAGCTGTGGAAGGAAGTAAACTTATTTTATATGAAGCGCAATGTAGATCATAGATGCAAATTGATCTGGTCAATCAGCATGACCAACACAGGTCAGAATTTTATGATCTGCCAGTTTGAACTGGTCAAATATAGACAAAGTCAATGACAAAGATTTACTTTTCTTTATTTAATTTTGATGAAATCCATAATTTTTAAGTTTAATCGCTAAAATTTAAAAATTCTATGCAACTGGATAAAAATTGAAATTTATGAGGTTATTTTTTCAGTAATTGACATAATTGAATCACTGTAAAGGCGCTGGTTGATTTGTATGTGCAGTATTTTTTCAAATAATTTAGTAAAAGTTTGCATTATTGAAATAGGCCTATAATTTTTTGCAATAAGAGGATCTCCATTTTTATATAAAGGTGTTATATCTGACTTTTTTATTATCTCCTGAAATTCGTTTTCAACTATGCATTGATTAAATGCAAATGATAGGTGGTCGCCAAATGTATGAAAAAAATCTTAAAAATAAAGAAAGTTAAATGAGTCAAATCTGAAGATTTATTAAAGTCTAGATTTAGATTTCATACCATAACTTCTCATACCTTTAAGGTAGAAAACTTAAATTTCAACGTCGACTTACAAATTGTTTTACTACTTTCTAATAGAGGAATTTTAGGAAAATTGAAGTTTCTTAATTCTTTAAATTTAAATATTTCTAGGTGGATTTCCTTTCGAAAACACCTAGTCATATTGAATACCCTGCTGATATTCTTTAAGCTAATAAAAACCTACCATCTTATAATACGATTACAATACCGGAATACTCATAAACAGAATTCAAGATCAAAGCTTTTCAAATGTGGAAAAGAAAAACGTTTTAAGGAAATCCTTCATTAATGCCGCCCTTCAAACCTGGAATTCAATACCTAAAAAATGAAAGTCATTGAAAAAATATAATCATTCAAAAAGCATTTAAAAATCTTCCTTAAGCAAAAATATATTTAAGGTAAATCATTTCTCAGCCGCCGACGACATATTTTAGGTTAGCCAGCTGCCAGAAATTTTAGACGGCTCAGCCGACTGATGACTAAAACTAAATCAAGACAAACAAAATGTGTCACAAAAAAGAAACTGCATTTAAGTGTTTTTGATGTGGTAGTGACACTTAACATTGATAAAGTTATGTCTTATTAATCAGATGCCTGTATGCGCATGATGAACCTTTTTGCAGATAGATAGTTCCCAATACTGCTTACATCATATACAGTTTTTACAGGGCCATAGGCCTCATAGGGTTAAATGGAATACTATCAGGGTTGGTGTGCAATCGAAAAACGCAACTGCACAAATTGCAGAATGCAAACAAAATTTTGTGCAGGATTGCACAGCTGGAGGTCCACCTCCATTTGATAATAATTAAGCGCACCAGCACGTACCCATTGTATGGCCGGGAAAAATCAGTTCATCTCAGTAGTACCCGAACCTGCCAATGATATATATATATATATATATATAGTGACATATTTAAATTATTTCAACTACTATAAAAATGGTTGCTTTGCTTCTTTGTTTTAGTCTAAATTTACGTTTGTCTCTCTTGTCTTAGTTTATGAATGATCTGATTTGCATCAGAGATGCAAGTGGGGCAGATTTTTTGAACCGCCCCAAGACTGTGTGGCCTGCCCCACATTCACTTGTTGACATCTGCCTCATATGACTTCAAGTTTTTTATTATACAGCCCAATTGGCCCTCAAAGAAATTCTGTCCCAAAAACTATTTGCGATTCTCATAACACTACACAACACTACACCAATTGTGCAAAATATTTTGAATTGTTTATTACTTAGAAGATGCAGAAGATATTTTCTTAAATTTCATCTAATATTACTGCCAGTAGAAATCTAATTAAAACATGAGGTCAATGCATAGTAAAATCATAACAGCAAAATGGAAATTAATTTTAACTTTATAGTCCTTATTATAAACCCAATATTTTATGCACCAATATCTGCAAGGATAATTGCACTATGTTTATTGTAATTGCAAAGCCTATTAAGCGATAAATGAAGTTCAGATTATCACCTATTAATACTACATTTTCTAGAGTGATTTGCACCACATTTGTCCCATGGGTAGCCACGTCAGAAAAACCTTGTTCAACACGCCCGACTTGCCCGCCCCATTCTATCCCATGAGTTGATCCACCTCACTTCTATCACTGACATAGAGAAGATAAAATTCTTTTTTATCTCAAATGCTTGATCAACCAAAAACTTTTAAATGTAAACTGGTAAGCTGTTGACTAATTTCAAAGTATGTTTGCATGAAATGCATTGTGAGATGCAATGTTTGACATATTTTGAGTTAGCTCGCTCTGTGTAACAATTGACAAACACACTTGACAGAACAATTCTAAAATGATAAACTAATGCATAGATTCAAAACTACTGAAAATTTATGTGAGATTACTTACCCACAGTTTCTTAGAAGACAGTTGTGTAAACAAGTTTTAACAAGAAAATGATAATCAAATTCTTATTTAAATGCAAGTTGTGCACAAAATAGAACACACAAATTTATTAATATTCAAATGAATAGTTATTGAACAGTTGATATTTCAATGTCACGTGGTGTATGATTGCCACAAAAACCAATGAACCATAAAAGTTCAATTATTTAGTTAGTAAATTATTGCCTTAATGATTCCAAAATTTCAAGATGTGCGTTTATCCAAGGCCTTCTATAAATATAGAAGGCCTTGGTTTATCAATTACAAAAAAACTAAAACAATTAATTTGATATTAAATGAATGTCAATTAAGATTTAGAAATAATAACAAAAATACATTTGAAACAATTGGCAATGCACTGTGCAGTTATAATAAACAAATATATAATTTAATGAATTTTCGTATTGATGATACACAAATACATTATATTTGATAATCGCACAAACTGCTGTTTGCTCTACATAGAATTTTTCATTAACTTAAATGAGGTTCTGTTCATTAATTGCGCAAACTGCTGTTTACTCTATATAGACTTTTTCATCAACATTATTGAAATTCTGTTTGATGGCGCTTTAGAATTGTATTAAAATTCTGCAGTTTCCACTACCATTCGTTTTCATAAGGCTAAAGTTTTTCAAATGCATTATGTCTCATTTTTGTGGTCCCTATAAAGTAATGGTGCAACATTTCTCCATCAATTTTACTACATCCGCTTTTCTCTTTCTTTAGATTGTACTGTTCACTCTGATGTAGTTTCTGAGGAGGCATGTAGCTAGGTCATCCTTAATGGTAATCGGCTGGTGCTCAGTTCACAGTCCATTGGCTGTGAATCTGTGCTGATGGTCTCTACTGCTTCACCCTTGAGTCGGTT
Source organism: Hofstenia miamia (assembly GCA_900660155.1). Classification (NCBI taxonomy): domain Eukaryota; kingdom Metazoa; phylum Xenacoelomorpha; order Acoela; family Hofsteniidae; genus Hofstenia; species Hofstenia miamia. Next base: position 1,541,545 of record CABFPE010000057.1, on the reverse strand, counting down.
CACAGTTGACTCTGTCAGCACTTGACCAGTTATGGGTTCCGTGGTGATACTGTCAGCCTTGAATCGCTTCTGTACCATCATGGTTCTTCCCCCACTTACACCTTCCCCTGTAACTCTGGCTGACGCACCACCCTTGAATCAGTAAAGTGGACCAATGAGAGGAAAGTTGTGCTGCTGTTCAACAGTTCTCTGCGTGCCCTTGAATCGGCTTTGCAGATCTCTGGTGAGAGAGACTATGTGTGCATTTGTCTCCCTGCTCTTGAATTGGCCTTGGGGACTACTTGGACGCCTTCTCACTCTATGTCATCTATTAGTCAGTTCTTTATTCTTGTCCCTTCTGCCCTCAAATCGACGTCAGGTTTGAGGATTCTTCTTATCTTCCTTCTCCTGTTGGTTGTTGAGAGCTCATCTGGCCTCTGATTGTGTTGCACTCTCTTCCTCAATGGCTGGTGCATCATGTTCTTCTATTCTCCTAAATTCAGTTAGTAAATTTAAGAACCATATTTCAGGGTCATATATATATTTATTGCCTTTTGAGGCAGTACTCTTTCTAAACTTCCATTTCCAATGTCTGCTGTGAATTCTTCATCAAAGTCTTCATTGGGTAAATTATCTAAATCATTCATATCATATACTATTTCATTACTGTTAACTTGGCTTATTTTAAATTTGGCGTTCTCATCTATCTTTGTTTCTTCAATGTCTGCCTGTTTCTCTCTTGAGGTTTTGAAAATGTAATAGTCTATTATTGTCTAACATTTATCATTGTTTGTTAATGTCTTTATTATAGTGTGAGGCCCAGGCCATATGGTTTTTAGTTTCTGAATCTGGTTTGTGTCAGTGAGTCTTGATGGTGTGAATGCATATACCCTATCTCCTACCTTATGTGTGTGACCATAGATTTTTCTATTATAATTACATTGTTTTCTCATGGCTGACTTCTTGATGTTGTGGCACATTGTCTTGTGAATTGCTGTGATTTGGTTTTTTAGTTGGTTCACATATTTGTTGTCCATTCTTTCACTGTAATTAGAATATTGCATTGATAGAGGCATGGTGGCCTCTCTGCCAAACATTGCTTTGAAAGGGGTCATTCCCGTTGTTGAATGTACTGAAGTATTATAGAAATACTCTACCATCTCAATTACCTCCCTCCACTTGTTTCTGCTTATTCTTGACGTTGCCTCTCTTATTAATTTAATTAGTGTTCAGTTTAACCTTTCTACAGCTCTATTTTCCTACAGGTGGTATGCTGTTGTTCTCTCACTCACTAGTTCCAGCAGCTTCGCCATCTCTTGGAATAGTCCACTCTCAAACTGAGGTCCCTTATTCATTATTATTGTTTCCATTAGGCCAAATTTCGTTAAAATCATTATTGGTGCACAGTTTTTATGAGTCAGCACTCTAGCTAGTTTTCTGATTCTTTGTCAGTGTGCAATGCTTCATTAGTTTCATTTTCTGATTCTATTATATCCTCATCTTAATAGTAGGCTTCCTCATCTCCAATTACATTTATCTGTTTGGTGCAATCGAGTTTTTTATGACCCTTCTGTCCACAGCTGTAGCACTTGACATAATTTGTTTTTTCATCCTTTTATCTTGATGATTTTCTCTGGTCTGTTTTCACTGTATGGCTTGCTTAACAATGGCTGTTTTGGATTGTTTCTCCATATTGGTGCCTCTCTGTACCAGGCAGCTTTTTCATAATTTCATGCATTATTTTCAATTGTTGCTTGGATGTTGACTGCTTTTTGGATAATTTTTTCTAGCTTGTTGTACATGTCACACTTGATCTCAAATTTTGTCCTAATACTTTCCGGCATTCCCTTACAGATGTGGGAGAACAGATCGTATTTTGAGTATCTGTTCTCCCTTGAACTTAACATCACTAGTCGCTCAACCTGTTGAATGTAATTCTGTATGTCATTGCTCTTCCTCATTTTTGTGTCATTCTATGAAATCACCTATTAACAGTTCGTAGTTTCTCTTTGTGTCAGTAACCAATAGCAAATAATGTCATTAAAATACGTAATTTTATATTAAATTTAGTGTGAAATTTAATTTGGAAGATGTAAATATATATTCCTTGTTAGAAATATTTTTTCCATGCCTGTATTTATGTTAAAACATTGGCAGATGTAATATCATTTTACAACAACTGTGTTTAATTTACTTTAATCTTAGAAATATAAGGTATAATTTCAGCAAAGCTCACTAGCAGACAGAAATGGTGAAAATTCCGTTATTTTAACTAGAACAATGTGTTTTTAATGCAATAATCAATCTTTGTGGAGAGTTTAATTGCAGAGGTTGCCTTCTCATTTATTGTGGTAAGCCTTTTTTTGCTTTGAAATGTGAAATTCTGTTTGTATGTTGGAGATTTCAATGCTTTATAACATATAGAGGGGTTTCTATTGTATCAAACATTCATCATTAATCATGAAAATGGGATATTAAACACATAGCGCCTTGAATGGTTAAATCAATTAGAGCAGTGGATAAGATATATTCAAACCATTACATAAAGAGGTTGTTATATCTAGTAGCATGTTAATAATTTGCTAATACAATAAAACATGTTAGAATATCTATCATCCATCATTGTGAAAAGGAGAGTTCACAGTAAATTTTAGATGTAGAATTATATATTCAATAAATAATTATTTAAAAATACTATCATCACAATCAATTGATGCAAAAAAATAAACTCTGTATGAATATTAAGTGTATAAATTTGTGCAAAATGATGGCAAAACAAAAGAATTTATCTGGTTTGCTTACTAACATTGGCTTAAAACAACTGAATGATGCAAGGTTTGGTAAAGACAGAGGAGAAATTATCATGTTCTGTAATAATCAGTGAACTTAACTCAGTTTCAGAACAACCTTGTTATGTACAACTCTTTATGAGTTGTCCATTGGTGAACAGCTTACAATTTGTGTTGTGTATCCAACTCATACAAAGTATGGCCATGTGGTAAAAATTATTTGTAAAACAGAATTTTGTTTTTTTCTTCCCAAATGATATGCAGATCAAGCTGGTGTACAACTTAAAATGTTAATTGGACTTAAAGTTCTTTGATGTCAGAATAAACCTTTGAAATATTTTTCAGTTTTACGCCAAATATTGTGTTGAAATTTAATGTGTAAACTTATTTTAGAAAGTGCAATTACATATTCCTTGTCAGATTTATTTTTCTCCTTGCATATATTTTACATAAATTATCAATTTTTTAGCTAAAACCATGAAAAATAAGGAATACTTTGGATGGGCTGGATTTGAACCAGCAATGCCATGCCAGAAATTGACTTTTGTAATGCCAATTGCAACCATCCATATATCTATTTTACTTCAAAGCTATGCATTGATGTGTTAGGTGCACATTTTGTGTCTTAGAAATATATGCAAAGATTTAACAAAGCTCATTAGCATGCAGAAATGTTGAAAATTCCCCTCATGTTAATTAGAACTTTGTGTTTTTATGTTTTGAAAGGTGAAAATATCTTTTTCCATGTAGTTTATACAACCAAAAACATTGTTTAATGTTTGTTTAGTGCATTAAAATATTCTTGAACATACAGATATAGATATATTTTTATAGCAATGACTAATGCCTAGTTTTTCAAAAACCTTCTCCACATAGGAGAAATGGCAATAAAAAATTGATTATGCTTTCAATTAATGCTAATGTCTCTTAGAGGGTATAATGCCTTTCTAACCATATTTGTTACAACATTTGGTCATTACTATAATTCCATCTTGTGTACAAGCATAACACATAGTGTGAATATTAGCATAGCATAGTTAATCAACACTTCAATAGAATTTGGAGATATAATTATACCATCATACAAATTAGAGATATTGATTAATTTTCATGTTATAGGCCCTAGTGATCAGATGTAATGATGTATTTCAAAATAATACTTAAATTTATAATGAATAGCAAGGCTTTCTATTGTGTCAATCAATCATAGAGAAAAATGAAATATATGCTATTATTAAGCACATAAAGCCTTGGAGGGTTAAATCAATTACAATGCTAGATCAGATATATTTGAGCCACCATATAAAGAGATATAAATTTAATAATTACTGGGGAATGTTGTTGTGCATCTGATCATTATATCTAGTAACATGTCAATAATTTGCTAAAACAACAGAAACCTATTAGTATGCCAACCATTCATTACAAAAGGAAAGTTCACAGAAAATTTTTAGCCATGGAATTATATATTTAAGGAAAAAAAACAGGAAAATTCTCAACTGAAACAAAAACATTGTTCAATTTTTACAGGGATTTTCTGGTAATATATTTAGCAATGCAAATCTTCTTATAATTTGAATAACAAATATCATACTAATGTTGTTTAATTATGGAATTATGCTAGGATTTTATAGAAAGATATATCCAAACACAACAACTGAGCTATGAATGTGATATATACAATGGAATTCATGTTTTAATGGTAGAAATCAATATTGTAGAACCTCAATTTGTTGGATGCTCATGATTACTCTTATTGGAAAATGTTCCTTGAAAAATGAAATCCAATGTATAAACCTGCATCATGATCATATATTGATAGAATAAATGTAAAGTTTGTAGCAAGCAAGTTTAAATAATAGAATTAACTAGGACTGGTAGACTATATATTAAGCTGGATATTCACATGGAATGAAGAAATGATGGAAAATCAAAATTATTTAATTTGTTTTTTTGCAGTGTTTGTGAAAACTCTAGAGTTATAACTATACATTTGTGTTTTTAATTAAATAAATGTATTGATAATATTTTTCTGAGTTACAAAATGTAATGTATTATCAGTTTTTACAAACATTGAGTCAATGATGCTTGAATTTCTCTACCACAGGTAAGTTATTTTTACATTTAAATTGTGAATATTATATGATTAAACCAATTTTTAGTTAGAAATTGATTGCTTTACATGTTAAATATTACTTATTTCAATAAAAATTTCCTGGAGACACTTGATTTGCAAATGAAAACACTACATATATTATCAATGCAATGGAAGAGAACACATATTGACATTATCAGTGAATATACAGCATAAATTCATTATCTTTCAATGATTAAAAGTGCCTTATACTTCTTAACAGCAATTTGATTTTGATCAAATGCTATAATTCAAATCTCTTTGCAAGGAAATGAATTGTAAAAAATCTAAATTAAGAAAATAATAACCTTGAAAAATAAATTTACCAAAAAATTTACAATAAATAATTAGCAAAATTGGAATTAATTTTTAAAATTGGGGTTGATGTTTACAAAATTTCTTTGTTCTTTTTTCTAGTTTATTGTTTACACATCAATTAATATTTGTTTATTAAATAATCATCTTGACATGCAAGAGATTGAAAGCACTATTGTTTTTGGAGCAGAAAATACAAGCAGATTTTTCATTTTTAATGTTATAAGATCAAATTACTACATGGCTGTATTTTTTGTGTGCAAATAATACACTGTTTACTAACTTTGTTTACCAATTTACAAACATTTACACATTTAGAAAGACTAATTCAACATGGAAGCAAAAGTAATTTTGGATGAAGAATTAATGCATTACTATCATGGATACATAAGCTTACTTAAATGACATTTGTTTCTCAAAATTCTTAGTGATTTGTCTTCTAAATACCAGCTCATATACAATGCATTTTGATTCATATGTGTGTAATGCTTAAGCATGGTGAGTGTTTTCCCATTTTATATTTGGATATTGGTGAAAACAAACTTGCTTTTGTCATGTATATCAGACATTTCAATTTTTTATTGATTTATCAATGGTATGTTTCATATGCTTATTAAGTTTATTTCATGTGACTATAGTGTTTAAGTTTAGCAAAATATTTCTCTGCTTTGTATTTGGCTATTACAAGAAAGTGAGTTTTGTATTTATCAGTTATTTTCCTTGTTTTCATGATTAAGCATTGTTACAACAAACATGTCTGAAGAACTTCATTTTGTAATGTAGACTTTTACACTTAGTACAATGTATACACAATTGATGAATATATGTTTTTCCCCTTTGTATGCTATATTTTTTATTAATATTAATACATGTTGAAATATATGTCTATACAAAATATAAAATATTATACCAAAGTTGGCTTTTACATCTATGAATTATTTTACTTAATACAGAGTGTTGCATAATTAGAAAAACATTGTTACAATAAACATGTCAAAACTATATTAACAGAAGCAAATATGTCAGTTTGCCTAAAAATAAAAACTTTGTCAAAAAATTTATTTTAAATCTCTCATTAATTATATCACTTTTCCCCAATCAGAGCAATCAAAAATAAAAACTTCGTGAAGAAATTAATTTGCTCAAATTAACTTTGTCAAAAATATTTCGTCACTAGATGGCGTCCAATAGAATCACTTCATTTGCCCATGGCAAATAGCCATAGCTGTCCCTTGGTGCCTCCTTGCCCTGGTCTTAACTACTAGCTATCACCATACACACATGTAATAGAGTGAAAATCAGGATATGCTCATCAAAAAACATGCTCAATGACAAACACAGGAATTACCCCTATCCACTATAAGCAAGCTCTCATGTTGAACTAATGAAATCAAGATTTTTTTGCTGAAAGCTTCACAAAGATAGAATTCAAAATGTCTTACAACACTCTTATAACAAGTTGCATTGGATATTGAATGTGCACCTGCTCATTTTAACATTGATACTAAATCTAAAGACAAACTTCAAACCTCAACATTATCAAAAATAGTGAACTAGTGAACTACCATACATTAATCAGAATGGTGGAGATAGCAGCAACATATGTAAATTGGCTAGAATTAAAAAGAAAATCACAACCTCAAACCTGTTCTTCATACCTCCACCTATTATTGACCTCCTTGTTATTATGCCTTACACAAAAGAAAAGCATGTGAAACCAATCAGCCATGGAATCCTGAGCTACAGACTATGCTATAACATTCAAAAAGCAATCTGCCAGCTAAAAGAATTGAAAAACGCAACTAAGCTAGTTAATGATCAAAACCAGGAAAATTGACTACTAATCCATGGTAAACATCCAACTGAATGATCTACAAACAAGGTGAACCCATACATAAGCAAATAGCAGATTTCAAAGAAACAGTTTCAAATAAAAGAGTGCAAAATATTACCTTGTTCTCTGGAGCCAACATTGTCATCTGGATTAACCTCTGGAAGAAAAATTATAAGTACTACAACTTTGTTAAAAGAGTTGAAGTTGTAATGATGATATGAGCTGAAATAAATGATCCTGACAAAATAACAGAGGATCTGATAATGAAAAAGATCAACTTTCTTTAAAAAAATACAAACTACCATAACTCACTCACAGCAGTATTCAAATTCTATTTTTCTGATTCAAAAAATAGATACAATGGAAGCTCATACATCCCATTACACAAAATACTTGTGTAGTAAGATTTTCCTTGTTGATAGTTGGCGCTTTAAATTGTGATTTATTATCTATCTTAATACATTGATAAAATTTATTTTTGGATTTAATGGGCAAGAAATATCATATACTGTTCCATATCTATTGGATTTTTGAAATTTGAAAGCTACTGATTCTATATAATTACTGAAACTTAGAAAAAATTCAAAAATTAACTGAGTAAAATTGCATTGAATTCACACATGAAATCAAGGAAAATTCCATTAAAATATTGAATTTCAAATCACAGATATTTGAGAAGAAAAGGTATTAATTCATATCTCTCAGAATCTGATAGCCTGATATCTAAAGCCTATATTTACATTTAAACAGGGTTAATTTCATAGTTACTTGATTGAGAAAATTGTCAATTTATATTGACTACAAAGAATGTTTTGAGCAAAAATATAGTAAATCAATTGTCTTTTTCTCTACTTTGCAATCATACAGGTACAATTTTATGTATTGGAATATTTCATAAAAACCTGTAATGACGTTCTGTGGATTTTTATAAAATGTGTCCTATTATTGTTTTTGAGCAGCTAAAATATATTTCTATATATGCTTATTTTTTCGTCAGTTTCCAACTTGAATTACATTGTTACAATTGCATATATTCAAATAAATATAAATAGATCATAGACTTGTTAACTTTTTAATTATATGCAGATTGACAAGAAAATCTAAATATTTTACATTAGATTTACAGCTATCACTGTATGAAGGGGCGCTTAAATAAAAAGCAAGTATTCATTCATTTATATTTGTAAGCTTGGCTATTTTAATATTAAAAATTTGAAGGATTTGAAAAATCTGACCTGGTATATTTGTAGGTTGAATAATATGAATTAGTCTCGGAAGAACACTGACCATTCTTTGGAGCACAAAATTGAATTCTTCCACTATATTATTAAGGTATGCAACTGCTTTCTAAATATATAGTTTTCTTGATATTGTGCATTATTATTCTTCCATCAATTTTACAAATATTATTTTTTTGAAATTTGCTTGAAATTGCAGTAGTAATTTCAAATATAATTAAATAACTGTTGGCTTAATGCAATTTTGAAAATTCATGGCATTAAAATTGTTGATATTAAATAAATATATTTTATTTTGTGTTAATTTATGTTTGCATTCAATGATGGCTGTAGTCAAGGATATATAAAATACGGCGCATACAGTCCACTAAAATATCTTCTTATATATAATCGCAAAATTTTATAGTTTATATATCCTATACACGATTTGAACTATCAAATAGCTTATACTCACTGTAAATGTTAGTACTATACTTTTGCATACAATACAAAGCAATTTTTCTGTGAAATATTTCATTAACTTTCAATGATTAATTGCATGTTGTTTCCTATCTATTGTGTACTGAATTAAATGAGGTTTTTGTGGTTTTTGAATTCTGCAGGCTCAACAATGAAATAACTACCTTTGAGAAGCAATCTGCACATTCTAACCTAGTAACACTTAAAGCAGTCGTGTGCATGATTACTAAATTATTCAGTTGTTTGGGTAACATGTGGAATTTGGCGGAATAAAGCTTATTGCAATGAACATCAGCTTAAATTTTTTAACATCAGTTACATATATTAATTATCAGGTTATAAACTCAAACTTATTAAAGCTAGGCCTATTTAGTTTAGAAGTTGAGATATTGCTTTTTCATTTTATACCATTTGTGGGCTCTCATTTGGTAGGGATGCTTATATATTTATAAAGCTTAGTTAGGGTAGTTGCTTTGCTCTGAAAAAAATTTAGGATCGTAGTTTCAAAACATCAAAAAGTTTTATATTCAGGAGTATTTTTAACAGGGTTGGTGTTTTTTTTTACTGAATTTTAAAGTATATAATCATATACGTATGCACTAAGTTCCAAAGTATATTTCTAAATATACTTTTAGATCTGCAAAAAAATGTATATCACTTCTTGTAGTAGTATTTTGCAGGCCGCTCGTCAGCTGGCAGAAGTATGTGGGTATCAGGCATGTGTCACCCGGATAAACACCGGTACCCGCATAGCCCAAGTACAAATATGTCAACATAGTAATTTCTATTAGCATTTACCTCAAATAGGCAACATAAAACAATGTTTGTTTTTTTCAGGTTGTTTTAAAAAGGTTTTTGCTTAAATCACTTGTAATTGAGATTCAATTTAATATTGTCATAGTTCATTTCATTAGACTTTGTTGCATAAATATAATAAATGGACTCTCCTGTGATGTCGTATATCTATGAAATATAGAAATATGTATCCAGATATGGGTCAAAAGTGCTTATCAATAATTTAATTAATGCATTTAATTATTTTTCAAAACATCCACAACGTTTCAGGCCAAAATCAAATCATATTAATATAAATTATTTGATTTTAAAATTAAATGCAATTAAACAGCTTATTTAACATTCCTGTAAAGTATGTATAATTTAAATATAAAAAATGTGTATATTACATTGCTGTTATTAGTTTCTCAATTATTTAGTTTGGCTACATAGTGAAAAGAATAATTTTTGAACAAACCAAGTTGATCTCAAACACTTGCAATAAACATCACAGTCTACACAATTTGTATTAAGTAAAATACTGGATATTGAATAATTCTCCAAGAATTGAAAACTTCTTGAGCATTTATATTTAGACTATTTTTTTATTAGTGCTAAATATATTAATATTAAAAATAATCAGAGCAAAGCAGTCAATTTTTTTTCAATTCTTAATACAGTCGGTTAAATGAATAGAATGCATATGCATATTAACATATAATCCCGTTTCCATCTTATGCATTATTTGAAAGTGTATAGATAATGTGTCATCAGTGCAAAGGAATTGTCTGAACATCGAGTTAAACTAGTGCATTAATTTCAAATAATTTTACGTTAAAGGGGGTGCAACAAGATTAGTATTTTGACTATAGTCAAAAAACTTTTTTGACTTTAGTCAAAAGACTAACCCGTGTGGCACCCCCAAAAGTGACTTTTGCGGTTTACAATTAGTCAAATTATGAAATAGAAATTGTTCTATTTGAAAATGACTATTAGTCAAAAGACTAACCGTGTGGCACCCCCAATAGTCAACTTTGGAGAGAGAGCCTTTTCAAAGGCTTATTGATTGCGTAGCTATTTTGAATTTTCTATAAAGATTGCAACCTGCTAATTGGGTTGAATGTTAACATAATTTTTTACATTTGCGCTTGTTTGAGTGATCAATAAATTATTCAATACTCATTCGTGAGCGTAGAGTATGTGGCCTATTTAATACATCATCCGAAATGTTCTCCCGTCACTTACAGTTGAAATGTAATTTTTGTACATGTATATGCATATGCAATGCAATTTACACAGAAACCTCTTTTGAGTATTAGTCAAAATATTTGACCATTAGTCAAATTTTTTGACTAATAGACAAAAGAATGCAAAACCGCAATTTTGACTATAGTCAAAAGACTAACCGTATGGCACCTCCTTAATGTTAAATTTGCACTGCATTACTTGACCGCTAGAGGGCTTATAAACACTTAATTAAATTTCGTCTAATCAATACAGATGCTAAAATGACATTAATGATCGCAATCAAGAGACAAAAATTATGTAGACAATTCTACGATATCTTCAAATAAATATTCTTTGACAGTAGTTGATTGAGATGCCTAAAATCATAAATGAACTCAAGTACATCAAATACAAGAAATCACCTACAACTGAAATCGAAAACTTCACTCAGTTGATTCGTGAGGAAGACCTCACTGCAACCAACTGGAAGACACACGGATATTACAACTGCTAGACAGCGCGTAGAACCTTCTTTACTCAAAGGAGACTTTTTGAAACTTCGTTCTTCAGTTCTCTCATTTTCCAATTCAACGTCACACACTCTTCGCAAAAACTTTAGTAATTATTTTGGGTTGGCGTGTAGTGGCGGTTCCTGGAAATATGGCAATCATCAGCCACTACCAACGTTTCGGTGAAATTTCCCGAAAACAATATAGTGACGCCATTTGTTTATCATTTAACATTTTGTTAAATTCATGAGGTAGGTCAGCTACCGGTGCATATTTCCTATTATTTTCAATTATCATAAATTAGGGAAAAAATCTGTACGAAATAAAACTTTTGATTTAGTCTAAATCAGTCATGTTTTTCTTTCCTCTCAAATTATTATCGATTTCATTATGAGAAGCTAAATTCGTTTTTATTGAGGAAGAGCTGGAGGTAGGTCTGAGGCAGTGTAGGTACGTCAGCCTTGCGATCTATGCTCGGTTCTTCCACGATCAATTTTGATGGCATTCATTCTCATTGGTATTGCTTACTTTTATTCAGTGCCTGTGAAAATCTGCACCCGCAAAAGCCATCTTGTATATATATATATATATATATATATATATATGTAG
>CABFPE010000057.1:1500774-1516169 GCA_900660155.1 Hofstenia miamia | reverse complement strand
TATTTTGCAAAATTAGTATTTTTCCGTATACTGAGCTTGCGCAACCTCTAAACCTATTTCAAATAGTTAGAGAATTTATACTCATCATTTTTCGCGAAGTGGAAGCACTCCAGAGATTCAGAGGCAAACCTTTCGAATTTGAAAATATGGGCCACCAAAATGTATATGCATGTAATATATATATATATATATATATATATAATTCTAAAAGATTTAGCAAACCAGAATTCGTGTAGGAAAATCTGAAGAAACACACAATTTAGAAGAATGAAGCATCCAATTGTTGTAAACGCGATCTAAGTTCGTTTTTGAAAACTTCTTTCAAAAATGGAAATATATTAACAAGTTTTTGAAACAAAATTCGAATATACACTTTGGCTACCCTACTTGATGTGAAAAAACATAATGTTTAGAATGAACTGGAAATATCAATTTTATTTAATGTAGTATTCATAAAATTGGGAATATTTGATGGAATACAATATAATGTCACAACCATATTTGAGAAACCTAAAATTTGAAGATCAATGCAAACTCATTTTCTTTTAGATATATATCCTTACATGACCTTCTAAACGCTGAAAAATGCTTAAGTGTTAGAAAAACTAAAAAAACTTGTAAGCATCAAATTTGGTTTTTAAAAGAATCACTAAATGTTATAGCAAGACCTGCATGCGACATATTTAATAAATGTATTAAATGAAGCAAATATTCTGATGAACCAAAAATTGCAAAAGTTATTATAATCTAAGCATTTCCTAAAATTACAAACCTCTATCAATTGTTACTGGAATTAATAATATTTTTAGAAAAGATATTACACGATCAAATTAATTGTTACTTTAAAAAATATAATTAGTTTAATCCAAATCAATTTAGATTTAGAAAATATTTTTCATCTATAAATGCTCTTTTATATACTATAGAAGATTGTAGATAACTCATAGATAGAAATGAAAGTGTTTACATTATTTCTCTAGATATTGCAAAAGCATTCAATTCAATAGATCATGGAATATAGATTAAAAATTGACAGATACTTATAATTTTTATTCTAGCTGATCTCCACTAATTTCTGATTACTTAAGTAATAGATATCAATTATTATCAAATCATATATATGAGTTACATTAATAAAGGTGAATTTCAAATTCCTTAAAAACTAATGTATTGAAGCATCAGTTCAGCTATGTGAAAATGTGTTATTATCACATTTGCATTTTCAGCTTTATACTATCAATGTATAATGCAGTTACTTTGCAATACCATGTTAACAACACCTCGGTTTTCAGTAATATATTTTGGTTTAGTTGCAGTTCAGTAAATAATTAGTTGATTAAATAATAATAATAAATGTGACGCATAACAAAGCTCTAATAACTTACATTTGAACGTTGATTGTCAATGTAAAAATAAATTCGCACTTCATAAATTTTAGAAGATGTTTCCATCTCGCATTCCAAACAGCATTATGTATTTGCAAGAACATTAACTAGTGACAAATTCTGAATTGCTGAAAGTTTTCTTCATGCACAATCAATCTTCGAAGTTATATATTCCTAGACTTTATTCATTTTTCTATAATGCAAAAATTTCATAACAGCGAAATGTTGATTTCCATCTGCACTAGGCCCGTAGACACGGGGGATTTGGGGATGAATCCCCCCTACTTGCAACATAAAATTAAAGTGGTGGACAGACTTGAAAAAATTTTCGATTAATTTTAAAGAATTTCGAAATTCCCATCAACCCCTCCTGAAAGCGTATGGACCCCCTTTAGGTGATAATGCTTGCTTTGGGCCTTATCTGCACAAATATTTTAATGCAATTAGAATTTTTAGAAAAGCATCCAAAATGAGATTAAGTTCGACAGCATGTTTGCAATCCAATCGCTCTCTATCGAAATCTATAAAAATTCTTGTGTATGACATTTTTTGAGTTCATTTTAAATAAACACCTATAAATGCTCGTTCTACGCTGAATTACTCTAATTTTAATAATTCCTTTAATGTGCCTACATAATGTTGGTTTTGCCCTTTGGATAAGTTTGTTATCGACAGTTTTAATGTAGTATTTTACACCTATTGCTCTTCCTACACTGATTTCACTGGAATTTAATATATGTTTATTTCTTTTGAACAATTCATTGAGTGTATTTAACTGGATTTGATTGAATTGGTTGTGTTCCTTCAAGGACTTTTGGCAATTTTTTGCTTTTTAATTAATATTGTTTCTATAGTAGTAATGATTTGTTTTTTGCCCCAGGTTTGGATTACAAAGATTTGTATCTGTTTTGGTCTTAATGTTATATAATAGTTACTTTTATCCAGGATCACTGTTTCAGTTATTCTATTGCTAATTAGTAGACTTTAGCACATATCATTTTTTAGATGAAATGCCATTAAGCATTACATTTCTATTGAAGGATGGCTAGAACAAAATTTTTTCAATTATTCACTGGTAAAGATCTAATTTAATTACATTTTCTAATTAATATTTCTTCTTAGAAAATACTTGTAAGTCATTTATTACATTTATGCCATAAAAAGAGATGGTATTATCCTTGTACAAAATCTTTTCCTAATATTATTTGATATTGGAGTATTTTATATGAAGCATCAACCATAACTATGGTTTTTGAAATTGTTCACAAGTAGCATATAGTTTCACATTGCATATTTTGTCCTCAGTAATGATGTATTCTCCTACTGCATCAATGAGTCACTAATTTTATTGTGTTATATAGTGTCTTGTAAAATCCATTATTTCAGACATAAGTGTCTGAAATAATGGGTATGATGTTGCCTATGTCCTTGTGGCTAGATTGAGGATGTAAGTAGTTATAATTTGGATTGCATTATGATTTAGCTGTTATGTCATAATTTAGGAAGTTCCACGCAGCATATTTTTCAGGAGTCAGTTCTCCTAGTTTCTTTTTCAGATGCAGTATCAACAACTACTTATTCCTCTATTTCTCAATTGAGGTATCTTCACATGTAATTAATTGTTCTCCATTATCACTAATGCTAATTGATTTGGTGTCATTTGTTTCCACATCAGGAACAATATACTTCTTTTAATTGGTATTTGTTTAGTTTTGCTACTCATAGATTGGTTTAGATTTATTTTAGTTATAGTCAACTAATTAGTGAGGTCCCAGCATGAAATTGCTTTACTGTAGTATAAATTTGAAGATGCAGTTGGAGGAATAGCCCAAAGGCTTGCAGCTTAGTCCATCTATAGTGTTAATTAGGGAAGGGGACTCATTTGTGTTTGAAATAAAGGTATGCAGAGCATCTTGCTGTTCACATGTTAATTCAAAATGAGTGTGAAGCAAAGGAGAGAGAACCCTACATATATATGTGAATCCATTATAAAGAGAGAATTCTTGCTGTTTCTGCTTTGTTGATAGAGATGATAAATGTGAATAAGACATGCTTCAATATAATCAGTTTCTTCAAATTTAGTGTTTAAGAGGTGTATTTCTTATTGTTGCTTTAGGTGTGGAGCATCATAGTGCTCTTAAGAATTTCGTATAATTATTTGTTAGATTTTTGTCTATTGAGCACTAAGTAATAATGGTATGTATTGCCTTGCAAGTATAACAGGAACTGGGTTATGGCAAAGTCCTGGTTAAAGTGATGCTGGTACATTAATTACTTAAACATTTGGAACCATTTGATTTCTCTGAAAATTTGAATATTGTCAGAAGAGGTGTATTGTTTGAGGGTGGATGTTATAAAATGGGAATTTGCATTTTTTAAATCATTTTTTGAATGCAGCCCTAAATGCATCTAAAAGTTTAACATTGGTAGCTCTTTAGAGGTTGACCTCTGGTGTCTAATGAAAACTTCTTTGATATCATCTCATTCTCATTATACTCCAAATTTTCTGTTTGAGTTCTCACAAAGATCTTCTAGTCTAATTTTCATATCTGATCTGGCAGGTGCTGTGAACTGACAGCCTGTTTCAGAGTGTTTCTTATCAACTAATTTCCTTCTTGAAGGTTTTGGATGGCTCATTAGTTTTTACAAGGGTTCTTGAGTTGATCTTACAAAATGTTCTCTCATTCGCAGAGTTCTGTGACTAATTGCATGAGGTTACAAATATCCATTGGGTATTGATGCAGGGTTCATGGACAAAAGTATCTGAAGGAAGGTCAGAAGGTGATTCACGAGCACCTTGAAGTTTTTATTGGGTTTCCATAATTAGATAACAAAGGAACCAGAGACAACAAGTCCCTGAGAAATAAGGGCAATGAGAAAACTGAGGCAACTCATAAAAAGTGTTCAATATTTAGTTCTCAAAATGCTAAGGAAAGGGAAATTGAACTCACTGTTGAAAGCTGTGATCTTGTGCATCACGCGAGGCTCACCACATAGAATCAGCATAGGAATATGGAGTCAAGTAATCACTAGTTAGTCCTCAATATGGCATTGATTATTGGGTCTATCCTAATTTTGCCTTTTTTCACTATATACATGTTGCAACTCTTGTGAGTGATTATGTAATAACAATACTCTATTTAGCCATAGCACGTTGGCCATAAGCTGACCTGGGAGATTGTCATCCTCATCAGGAGACTTCAATATCAAAAAAGATGACATTACTTTTGTCTGGTGCTATCTTTCATTACTATTTGCAATTGTGATTGAATAAATAAACCTACTTTTCAGCTCACATGTAGTGGTATAGTAACAATAAGCAACATAGAAGCATGTAAAAGTAAGAGGTTCTGCTCTATATAACTAACTTATAGATATTGGTGCTGGAATTAAAAAGATTATGCAATATGAGTTTTTGGCTGCCTGTTGCACCCCAAGCGGCTAAAATATGGACAGAAATGAGTTCAATAAGGNTCAAATGCCATGACAATATGGACGAAATCTTGAAGGAAATCTCTGCTTTAACTGCGTTTAGGGTTTCATTATTGTTGGTTGTACTGCAAATAGCCAGGGTGTGATTAAAGTAAGCACTGGCTATAACTAATCAAAATCAGAGCAAAATGATCCCAGAGAACATATTTTAAGATATTTTGAAGAAATTTCTATATATATATATATATATATATATATAAATTATTCAGGTAATGAGTTATGAATAATGCAATTTATGTCCTTGTCTGCAAGATTTTCTTTTGGAGAATTTTGTTCATTAGACTTACCTGAAAAAATTCTGAAACATATAATCTTCAAGTGTAATAAATGAATTAATATAATACCTGGTGGTTTTAACCATGTAAAAAATTTCGCGACTGAAAATTTTAGGGCACTGATTGCATATATTATGAAATCAATCACATTATCAAAAGAAATTTAGCAGTAAACTGCCTGGGGATTTTTGAAAAATTTTCATCAATCTCATTTTTATTGATTATAGCTATTAATCCCATGCTAACTCTGAAAGCACTATGTGGTAGAGGAGAGTTTCCTCATTCTTTTTTGCTTTAAATCCTTGTCATGACTCTGTCCTTTTAAGGCTCTGCGATCTGTGACTGCGCACTCCTAAAGGGCTTTGAGACAATTTTCAAATTTGCTAATAGATATAGAGAAATTTCTTGTATATGTACAAAAAACAATTTGTTTGTTAGCCATATGTAAGTATTATATATTATATTATTATTTTATATTAAATTTTATAAATTTTGCCTTTAGATGTTTTAATTTAATTTTAATATAAAAATTATGCAAACGCTAACGTCTTTTAAAACATCAAACATTTTAAAAAATAATGACGTACTTCCATTATCTTTGGAATCATCAGTTGTATGCAAATATCAATGTGATGAGTGTGATAACTAATACATAGGTGAGACCAAAAGACATATGGAAGTCAGAATCAAAGAACACACGAGAGGTTCGCTAAGATCAGAAATATTCTGCCATCAACATCAAAAGAAAAAAGAAAACTATAAAATTATAATGAAAAAAAATTTACGAAAATAGGAGAAGCAATTACCATCAATGTAACAACAGATAAAAGTAAACTATTAAATAGACAGAAAGAACTTAACATCTCAAAATTATTCTAATATAATGCATCTTAACATTAAACTTAACTTTTTAAAATATTACCATCATTTTTTATATATATATATATATATATATATATATACTGACATTGTGTGCAATTCCTCAACACTCGGCCCAAGAAACGTGTATCGACCTTTGATACTTTGCACGATTTCGACAATTGTTTTTAGAACAACTTAGTATTCATAAACTTAAATGAAATATATTACATTACAAAAATTTTTTAAATTTTATGCATTGAGGAAACTTTTCATTTCAATTTTTTAAATGAAATAAAATGGGCCTTATATTAGTACGCCTTTAGTGAATACTTTATATAATTAAACAGAATATCCCTTTTTGTCACCCCTGTTCAGAATTTGAAAGATAATCAAGCTCCTCCCCAACTGGAGGCTTTCAAAACTGGATGAAATTCCCATGTTACACAGCATTGACATATGTGTTTTAGAGTGTTGCAATTCTTTCAAAAATATTGCAAAATATTTTTAAATATCATTTCCTTTTAGGATATAGAATCAAAGCAAACAATTATAACTTCATTTCTACAATTTTACTCGGCAGTATAATTTACAATTTTTTTTAAAATAAGCTAATCGTTTATCAAATAATTGTCATCAGAATTTGCTCTCCCATGTGTATTGATTAGTTTGAAAATACTTCGGAAAAGCATTAATGTCACTAAGGCATCATCCTTTAATGACTTAAGCAATTTCTTGTTCTATCATTAATGGAAAATGCGATTAGCATAATGAATGAACCAACAACTCGAATCAGAGGGATGTACACCCATCAGTGTTGAATATAGGATCGAAATTCCGTGGGAACTGGTTTCACCTAAGACCGCGCAGCACAAAGCTGCAACCATGTCTGATTTTTTGGGAGCGCGGTATAGTGCGTCTTAAGCACAACACAGCACTGATTTTTTGAAATATTGTTTTGAGACAACACATTTTTATGTTGTTCACACGCATAGTTTGTTAGAATTTTTTGCCTTTCAATCTTATGTATCAAATAAAATGATCAAAGTAAGTTAATTATGTCACATAAACAACTAAAGAAAATATATTAACCACGATTTCCATGCAGTTCACATGAGATGAACTAATAATCAATATTTTCATTGTTATGAAGATTCCCGCACATGAAGCCAGAGATGGATTTGGGTAGAGAATTTTGGTCTAAGTCCTATTGAGTTCTGCAAACCCATTCGTTGATTTGATGCTGTATAAAGACCCATATGTAACAAAATGAATCTGCAGAATTTTAGCAATTTCAAGGCATGAATTAAATATAAGAAATTAGTTCAATAGACCAACCAATATATTTAAGTACTAAAAATGTATCAGTTTGTCAGAGTAACAATTCCAAAATACTTGTATCCCATTCGTACATTTAATACTAAAATCAAAACACAGATTTCTCCTGAATCACACATCAATGTACCTACTAAATGCATATGTCAAACTTTTTGCACCAGAAATCATGTTGACCAGTGTAGTTGCTTTTTCAGCCCAATGTATGCCCATTTGTAGGATCCTTCCAAATTTTTAAAATTTTTCGATTTGCTAAGCCAAATTTGCGTATACTTAGAAACTAATGATATTAGTTGAATAATTAGTCCTTACAGTAAAACCGATTTTCAAAAAGGCAGCTTTTAGAGACATTCGTTTTGTTCGCAAAACAATTACGTATTACTCAATTGGACACGCGATTGCAAAACGCTTTGTTTACCTCAGTAAGAACGTTTTTGATAATCTAATGCATGTCATTGACGCTTTCAAAAGCCAAATAAAACCCATATATACAGCATATTTTTTTAATTTTGAAATAAAGCTAAAAATTATTCTAATCTCATATTAGCTCAACCTACTTCTTTGCATACTAGTTAATGCTTTTGCTTCGGGGATAATTGTTTTTTCCCCGTGAGGGAATTAACCCCGCAAATGTTCCGCATTATGCACCAGATTGTGTCAGCATACTAATGGGACGTATAGGCATGATGCTCTTGTGGTTGAATCACACTATTGAATAATATCTAGATAATGTGGTTTCAACGTATGATAAAAACAGAAAAGCAACAGATAAGCTTGTTAAAAATTCAGTATTTAATCAGATACCAAGCATTAACAATGAGTATCTTATTGAATCCAATCTTCATTCAACAAAAATTAAATTAAGTTCTTTGGCACAAAATTTTATTTAGAAATGCTTGTTTTCTTCCCCTGGTTGTTTGGAAACGTGGATGTACCTCTAACTTTACAAACTACTTGTTTAGAAAACATGAGACAGTTTATCATGCCAGTTGTATAACAAAAGCCAATGGATAACTGTGTTCATTAATTTGATATTTATTCCAATTTAGCAGAAACCAGAACGTAAACCTTCAATGGATTTGTGAATTTATCAGTGTCATTTATGTCCGAATGGCCTTTTCCATTGATTACAATCCAAATGTTGTGATCTCTACAGCCTTTATTCTTCATGTTTTGCTTAGTATAATCTGTTTCAGGTAATTTTCATACTCTTCATGATTGTCGCTAAAGTTATTGTAGCAATATTATTTTAATAAACGACTTGTCTCACTTCCTTTTCTTTGAATTGTTCTGGATTAGTTAGGTTTGCTTACACCCAGCAATTTGGAGCTTCCTTTAGCTATTAAAATATATGTCTTCAGCACATCTGATAATATGCAAAGGCCGTGGATCTCTTAACAAATAATCAAGAATCTCTCTACACTAAGGCATCCGTTCACACATTCTTCTTAACGCATGGCATTTATTCTAAGAAATTGACTGACTTCATTAAGAACTATGGCATGGAAGTTTTATTTTCAATGTTACACATTTCCTTAAAAATAATATTTCATAGAATGTTTATATTCGGCCAGCGCTTTCTTGAGGCATCAGGATGACATCAGTAATTTGTAATCATGAATTCACAAGATGAAGCTTCTAAGATAATTTTATCAAATTGCAAAGTGCATTCTAATATATAGATTATATGCTAAACATATTAAGTTCACTCAAAATATTCTTATGCGTGTATTTATTTATTCTTCATGAATGAATAAACGGAAAAAAATGTCTATTTCGTATTTATTTAAAATTATTTTTGCTATGCATATGGATTTTAGCTTTAGCTTCCTGAGTTTACTTTAATCGTCATTAATATATTTGAAAAGTCAAAACATGTTTGCTACATAAGCGATGAATACGAATACATCTATTTTATTATTAATCAGGGGTCAATGAATAAATGTTTCGAAATAGATGTAGTGCACATTTAACATTCCTATATCAAAAACTTAGTATCCGTGTTAATTGTGCAAAAATAAATAAGATATATTACAAAAGCCTTATTTCAAGTTTTAGACAATTTAATCTAATATTTTTTTTATTTAATAGCTTTATATTCTGCATGCTTATTTGCACTGTACAAAGTACATATATATATATATATATATATATAAATTATTTACAAATTACATACTTACAAATATATAGTAAAAATGCACACAAAGCTACTTACAATAAATATACAAATAAAATTACAATACAATAAAATTAAAAATACAATTTAAATTAAAAACATAAAAATTTTCGCCATGTATTTAATTTAATATTATGTTATTTGGGTTAGCCATGTGAATATCATTCTAGAAACTTGACAAGAGGCTCTGGACATTTTCTTCTTTATGTATTCTTAAGTTATATATTATCATAAGGTTTAGTGATACCTTCGATAGTTGAATCTATCGCCATTGAGACTCACATATCAAGAAAAACTACCAAAATCCACAGCATTGGATTCACTGGCGTATTGTACATGTATTTATTTCTTCTAAACTTCTACAAGAAAATATACAGCTGCAGGGAATTAATTCTCCGCAATTTGTACTTCTTATATCCATTTCAATCACTTTAAAATAATATACTTTGAATAATATGTTTTTCTTGAAGATACCAAAACCCACAGAAGCATATATNTCAATCAATTACAAAACTCAAAATTTCACTTTGCTTAAAACAACTCGAAACTATACCCTTGAATGCACTAAATTAATATATGCTCTAAACTTTTCCATCCATTATCTTGCAGATAAGGACTTTCCTGCATGTTACTTATAGAAATGTGTAGTTTTGACTATGCTTTATGTGATCAGGCTATATAAAATAAAATCTCAGCTGTCTGTTGAATAAGCGTGACCTTTGTATTTTTGAATGATTACAATCTTTCAATATGAGTTGTTATGATGCATACGAGTTTGGAATTAGGATATTCTAGTAAATAGGCTAATAAATATGCTAACATGTATGAAAGGAATTTCGAATGAAGAAGCACTAAATCGAAATACAATCCCTAAAGCAACTAAAATTTAACTTTGAATGCAGCAAGCTAATGCATTCTCTAAATGCTTAGGAAATTCTATTTTATATAATGGATAAAATGTCTAATTTCTTTTTTTGTTCTTTTAGGAATGTCTGCCCTTGAAATTATTCTTCATGAGCTTATACTATTGGAATTTTTTTTAAAGGTATTGTACAAGATATTTCGTTCAAACAAAATATTATATTTTCTATCTCCTGATACACATTTGCTATTATCAAGGGACGTTGGCAGAATTTACTGATATGGTGAGGGGGATATCTTACTTACCCTGACGAAATTTTTGAAAATATTGAAAATATAGACGCTAAAAATGTCCTTAACCATCTTAATTTTTAAATATTTTGCCGAAAATGTTTCATTTAACCAATAATAATCAATTTTGTAAGCCCTTTCCCCTTGTTACGGCACTGGCAAAACTTAGTAAAGCACTTGTAGAGAGTTTGTTCAATCTGTTTGCAGTGCTCTGAAGCAATTAATTTCTTAAAATTTCTATGAAAATTTCTAAGAAAATGATTTTAAATTGCGCAATATTCAAATATATATATGCATGTTAGTTGTGAAATGCATTTATTTGGAGCTATGCAACTTTTCGGATCTTTATGTTTAACTATTTTCTACAAGCGAGCGTTCACTATTCAAAGAGAAGGGAGAACAATTGCTATACATTTAATTTCTCTCGGAATAATGTATGCTATTGGCTTAAATGCATTTGTTGCTGAAATTATAGCAAGTTTATTATTATTTCTCAAGTCAAAGTTCTACAGCTACGACATCAGTGAATACGTAAAAGCTTTAGCAATACTATCATTGTTAACCATTCTACCAAATCTGACCACATTTTACTCGGAAATGATTGTCCAGGCTTTAGCAATGACGCAATTCATCAGAAAACCTAACAGGCTCAAAGAAAAGCTAGCCAGCCTGAGAATAATATGTGGCCCATTGTTTGTGATAGCCTTATCATACACGACGATATTCAAAGTTGAACACCACGTTGTTGTTGGTATTATGCATGCTTCATTATCAATCATTTCTGGGTTTGTATTGAGACCTGATAATACTCAAGTACTTTCAGTGTTTCCATTTCTTATGAAGAGAATTCCTTCATCTCTTCAAAGAGTTCGGCTTCATGGTGCCCTCATGGTTGCTAGCCTCTTTGTAATTTTATGTGATTCGTTTTGGACAACTCCATCTCGAATAGGTTCAATGATTAATATTTTACTGTACCTTGCTTTCGTGATTGCGCCTCGCTTGCTTCCGTTACCATTGTAGACTTTTTTAAAAACTCTTAGTTTAGAATATTTACTTGTAGATGTATTTATTTAGATGCATTACTTAGATGTATTTTTATATTTTGCTAAAAATATATATATATATTAATTTTGGCTTTTTTAACTCGAAATTTAGTTCCGTTATGTTAGGAATTGATTATAAAGTAAGTTCTGAAAATATTAGTTTATTAAAAATGGATCTTTAATGAATATCAAGAGCAGAAAACGGATGACACAATTCAATATTTGTCACTTTGGGCCTGCATCCATTATTGTTCTTCATTCATTGACATTTTTTCACCAAATGAAACTGAAAGTTTTTCATATTGATCGAAAACATTTTCAGTAATACTTTTTTAACCATTTTAGTAGCAGACAATGTCTAAAGTATATAGATATTCATTAATGTATGTGCACTGTAAATTTAAATCCTAACACCTACAAAATAGCATTAAATAGGAGTGGCAAGTTATTTTATATTTATATAGCTAAATATATTCATGTAGAATTTAGAAAATTTCAAACTGAAATTATAAAATTCTTTTTGGTGTTCTATACTTGAAAGTTTCTAAAGAATTTTAGTACGGTAATTATAAACTTGATCACCCACTCACAACCCAATCTACTTAAAACCATTAACAACAGAATCAAAGAATCCAAAATCTATGTTTCGACCGGCAAATTCCTTCACCAAAGATTTTCAATGAGAGACTAAAGTTAGGGTTTTGAATGGAAATTTTTCTGTGCAATTACGTACATTTATTGCTATTATAATTACATCTGGGGCGGATCTAGAGGGGGAGGGAGGGAGGTGCAGGGGACACGTGCCTACGTACTTGGGCTTAGCAGGGGGCTAAAGAATAAAAATAATTTATGTAATGCTACTTATTAGTTCAAATCAAAGTAGTTTTACATATTTAATTATTATATAATTTCATCAATTCAGTACACTATGATTATCATGATTATTATAAATGAAGCGTCAATTGCGAGAATATTAACAACAAACATAATAAGACTTCCAATAATTCCATTGTAATTTATTTACTGCCAAATCACCATCATCATAACACTTTGCTTTGCTGTTAGCAATTCTCTCTATTACTTTTGTATAAGAAAGTTGGGATTGGTATGGGTATACAGCTTTAGACTAATAGCGGCTGAAACAGTTATTAGCAGTAAACCAAAGCTCATACTGTGTCATTTGCACAACACGCAGCTCTGGTTGAACGTGTTTATTAGCCTTAATAATGACTTCATACGGTTAGGTGAGACGCACTTATTACATTTAAGTTCGTGTACCTACCTAAAATATATTATCTTGTTGTAATTTTAATTGAGCTGAGACGAGTTTTAAAATTTTTCATCTTGCTATGGCAACAAAAAAATTTAATATTTATAATTATAAATCTTATCAATTTTTTAAATAAAAAAACGTTAACATTAATAATTACAAATCTTATTATTTTTTCTAAATAATAAAAACTTTATATAAATAATTATAAATCTTATCATTTTTTCTATATGCGCCATTTTGGATTTAGATAGTTATTTAAGTGCAAACGAAAGGTAAACAAAGATAACAGCACTTGCTCTGCTTTTAGTTCATAGAGAATACAATGTTTGCAAAAGAGAAATTGTTGCTGAGTTTATAAGTCGATGTCCACGAAAGCTGTTCAAAGAAAATTTTCTTTCCAATTGAAACGCTTTTTTAAATATCTGTTTTTTGATTATGTAAATTTTTCTTTCGGTGTCTATTACATTTTAAAAATTTTGATAAAAACATTTGGCCTGGATTTAGTGTAGTACATAGAAATTTATTGCCCTATATTAACTTTCATAAGGCTAGGATTAGGTAGTGATGTGCCCATGCCCCTCCGTAGTCTGATTTCTGCATCCGCCCCTGTATATACATATACTGCCTTAGAAAATGGTGCTAAATATTACTTAGCGCCATTCCTATTTCAAATTAACTATAAATAACTATAAATAAAATTTTTCTCACTTAATGTGTTAAACTACATCTACCATGCTTCCTATTTCATTTTCAAATCTTCAAAGCTGTCTGAAAAAAAGCCTTATCTGGCAGTATTATCATTAATAGTTTCGCGGCAATATAGACATACGCTTCACATTATTATTGTTTTTTTATTAAAATTTCAGTTATCTCAAACTTCGAAGTACCGCATATTATAATCCCCAGCAGAAATGATCATTTTTGTTCTGATTAAATTGGGAAGAAGCTATACAATGTAACGAATAAGACCAGAACAGGTCTATCTCTGATTTCAACTCCTGATAACAGAAGAATGCACAGGATTGGGTTTATTTCGTATTAAGGTGACACAAAGTACCTTTAGTTTCGTTTTGCCATAATTTGAATAATTATTAGCATTGCTATATAATTCACAATATTTCACTACAAGTTAATGTATACAGAAAGCGTGTTCAAATCATTTTCACCCCAGTAAGCTATAACTTCATAAACATTTCATTCAAAATGGCTATATTTCTCATTCTTAGTTTCACTTAAGTAGCGCATTAAATTGCCCCTCGCCATAAATTACAGACACGAAGGAGTAGGCAATTTTTAATTGGAACCCTACAAATAGATGTTTCTTGTTTAGTAAATTAATCAATTTTTGCGTTTCAAACAATAGATTATTGCCAACTTTTGGCAATAATTAGAATAAAAATATTATATCAAAATCATAGTAAGTTAAACTAGTTTGGTATTAATAAAAATCAATATATAACACATAAAAAATTTTTCAAAGAAAAATCATAATTGTGAAATAACAAAAAGGGTTACTTGTGGTTCATACATCTGTTAGCAGTAAGAAGAAATTGTTCTACAAAATCAAAACTTAAATATTGCCACTAATCATAATTGCTAATGGCAAATTTGGTTCTGCCATACATACTATATATAAATGCGGTGATCATAGTTTAATTTCTTTAGGTTTGCCATGATAAGTTGAGGTGTCCGACAGAATATCACAATGGTGCGAAATAAGGTTAATGTTAAGCCTTCAATATGCATAAAATTGTGAATTGGGTTATGGAAGCATTACATATTTTTGGGTCATCAAATTATCCAGTACATTCCACAGCCAATGCTATATAAATTTTCTAGACAGGATGATAATGCTTCTGGAATCGGGAATTGATTATATATTTCTGCAAGATTTAAGTGAATCTTAAATATTTGGCAATTGATTTTTTAAAATATTCAATAGGTTAATTAATTTGCAATTTTTGCTATAATTGCAATATCAATTTAATATTGTCTACCCTTGCAGACATAGAGTAGAACAAATAGTTATTTACATATTATGTTGTACAATTGTTATAGGTAGGGGCGTACGCAGGGTTTTCCAACGGTGGAATATCTCCTCCGTAACTTACGGCCCGTAAGTAACAAAAAGCGGGGCAAGCCCCTAAAATTCTTTGGAAATATTGATGAATTCGACACTAAGAAATGCATTTCACTACCTAACTTTGGACTTTCTTAATATTTTTTAACGAAAATTTTTTCGTTTAACCATTCAAAGGCAATTTTGAAAAACTCACTAAAGGACATTCCACAACTCGCGTACGCCACTGGTTATAGGCAAACATTTCATGAGGAATGGAAACATCTCTGCTCTGTTGAGAGGGGGAACTTTCCCCCAGTTCCCCCCTCTGGGTGCGCCTCTGATCA
>CABFPE010000057.1:1433404-1483742 GCA_900660155.1 Hofstenia miamia | reverse complement strand
ATGCAATCAGGAATGAAGTGGTTACCAGCAATGATCTCCAATTCTATGTCATGGTTTTTGACTCACAATAATAATAATAATAATAATAATAATAATAATAATAATAATAATAATAATAATAATAATAATAATAATTGCCTAAATTTGCGTACATTGGAAAACTTTAGACAAACGGTAAGACTAAGCATAAATGGTTTGTTTCATCTTTCATGTGATAAACAAACTGTTCATATGAAGTGAAAAAAGCAGTTATTTTCATGGCAACATTGATTTATTGAGTATAGAATTTTAGAATTTTTTTAACATAGTTGATTTTTGGAAGGCCCAAATTGAGTTTTCAATAACTCATTCCATCCAAACAGATCCAGAATGATAAAGCATTGGAATTTTGTATTTAATATATACATACTGTTAAATATATATCCTTCCGCCCATTGTGAAAATTATATCGGAGAAAAATTGTAAAACTGCGATAAATTTATTATGGAAAATATTTAAATAGATATTAAAGATTATCTTAATTCCTC
Organism: Hofstenia miamia; assembly: GCA_900660155.1. Classification (NCBI taxonomy): domain Eukaryota; kingdom Metazoa; phylum Xenacoelomorpha; order Acoela; family Hofsteniidae; genus Hofstenia; species Hofstenia miamia. Next base: position 1,483,215 of record CABFPE010000057.1, on the reverse strand, counting down.
AATAGCAAAATCTAATCTATGAATTAATTTGTAAATTTCAATTTTGTTAAGAAACGGTGGGGCATTTAATTTTTAAGATAAAAACCCAATCTAGAGATTCAATAATACTTCCTTACTGCAATTCACACCTACGTGCACAATTGAAAGGATATTTATGATGCATGTAATTATAATAACTGATATTATGAATGTATGATTGAATCTTATATTGATTTGACAATATCAGCATAATTTTGCTTGATGCTTTTGGACTCCTGGTCTTAAAATTTCATATCTAATTCTTGTTAATCAAGTATATTTAGAAAAAAAATTCCGATGAGTACTTCCATACATTTGTATTTCTGGACCTGCCTCGAAGAAATCGAAGATAAAGATAAGACAAAGTTAATGCAATTAATTCGAAATCAAATGTTCAATAATGCTATGTGAGAATATATTTTTATGTAACAATATTATTAAATTTGTAGACGCACGAAATTAAATTTAAGATTTAGTTTTCTTTCTTTTGGACGAATTTTATTGTCTATAAATTCTCGGTAAAATATATAGCGTAAATATAGCGCTAATTGTTTCAAAATTTATCAAAATTATTTTTCAAAGCCCCGAAATTTCTTAAAAAATCACTTAATAATGCACATCGATTCCGCAAATTGATTTAAGGTACTCATGCGCCATCGCGCGACATAAATATTTTATTGCAAGAAATATTTCAGGTAATGAGATGAAAAAAACACTGCAAGTTGAACAAAAAATGTTCTTAGTTAAGCGATTTGAATAGAATTCACTGAATGCATATCATTCAAATATAGTCCGTAGTTTTATGTCTTGTATTCCTTAAAAAATCTCTATGTTCATCTTCGGAATTGAATAGAATATAACTAAATTCATATTTATTGTATGCTAGGAATCGTTGGCTTCCACTTAAACAAATGATCACGTCAATAGGTCTACTGGCATGCTTGAGAATTAGTTTGCGATTAGTCTGTTCCAAATCTTATTAGGTAAAATTAGAAAATCCTCGGAATATTACCCTGTTAATACAGATCAATTTTTCAGATATCTAAATTTTCACTTTCCCAAACAATTGCTAAAGAGCTGATATAGCAATTAACGTTTTTATACAAAATGCTCCTTCTAAATGAAAGCATAAGTTACACAAAGCAGTATTACAAACTATTTTAAGGTGTCAAATTTCCAATGGAAGCTGATAAAAACAAAAAATATGGAAATTTAAGAAATTTGTAATGTGGGTTAAATGTCAATTCAATTAAAGAGATATAATTATTATCACAACTATCACAACTATCACAATAAGATATTTGCGGGATAGGCAATTCGAGTAACCAAAAAGGAAATTACCCCATGTTTCCTGCTTAAATTTTACTGTACATATATATATATATATATATATATATATATATATATTCATCATTTAATGAAGGGCATTAAGAAAAATTATTTCAAAAATATGTATTTGTCTAATGCTCTGCTCATTTTATATGCATGCATTACTTTTGTTGTACATAATTCGAACAAGCTCTTTGTTAACTGAAGTGCCATAAGTTTGTCTGTACTTAATGGCTTCCTGAATACCACCTTCCTCACAAAGTGGGTTTAACATATACTTGTAATTTTCAGTCATTGGTTTTGAGAATTCCTCATTTTGAGATGCTTTAAAGTTTCCTTAAATTTTTCTTTCTATGATTTTTCATTTCATCTTTAAGAAAGACAAAGTGTTATGTAAAATGCTAGCTAGAATTCTTTCATCTAAGTTTCATTGTTATCTGTTATAGGTGCAGTCTTTATTAATCATATTTTCAAGTCACACTGTATGCAATATTTTAATCATTAAATAACGATTTAAAATAATCATTTAAATCTGTTTAGCATTTAATTACAAAGCGGTTTATAATAATTTTGATGTGCTATAATGTTCAGCATTTTGCTTTGAAGTATTTTGTGTAGGCAGCATGTTTAAATTCTACTCTTGATTAACTATATTTTACAAGTTGATAGTTTAGTTTAAGACATAGTTTATTCAATTTTTATAAATGGATATTGCTATTATAACCCAATTTTTAATACTAAATTATTGAATAATATATTTTGATTGAATTACACAATAATTGGTTTTAGAATTGAATTTTGTTCATGTACAGCCCTTATAACCTCTTTGTGAAATGCATATTGTTCATAATGATCAAATATCAGATAACAAGTTACTAATGCTAAACAGTTAATCTTTCTTGTGTTCGAAACATGATATAGTCAATTATAGAAGAACTTTTTGAACATATAATTGTCACAGTTTCAGCAGAATGCACTGATATATTGTAAATATCAACTAAATGCTGGATATATTTTATCAATTACTAATAAAATGTTGATGGTCGAATAAAATGGTCAATGCTTATATACATACTATACATATATATATATATACATATATATGTATGGTATATATATATATATATGTGTGTGTATATATAAATATATATATACATATATATGCATAGTATATATATATATATATATATATATATATATATCGACGAATTTCGAAGTTGTCATCACCTTAGTATCAATTTGCCCCTAAAAATAATTTTTTGTACACACGTTGCTATTTATTTGGGTGAACAACCAATTTGATTGTATATCTAGGAAATCACAATTTTGAAATATAAATTTTTAGCATGTTTTTTATCTTTTACTAATGCATTTGGTTGCAGACAACATATTTCTGAGATAGCGAAGCAGTAATGAAAACAAGTTATGCTCTGATTTTTGAAGTGGTCATCATTGGCTAAGATCGCTAATAATGAATAAATATAGCGTCATTCCTTGATTTAGAGTTACAGTACGAGCCACAGAAATCCCCGTGAAACCTGTGTTGCGAATTTTCATCTTCTCCCCCACGAGTTTGATGCGGATAGCGAATTCCCATGGGGCACCACGAATCCCCACCTTAATCGAAAATCCTGTAAATTCAGCACTTGGTTAAGCATAAGCTGCTAATATTATTCAATTACACCATTTTGCATAGATTCAAAATGCCAAAGGTATTGGACACTCCACATTTTTTCCAAGAAAACATTATTTTTCAAATGTATATTTTGTACAGTGAGATGCTAATACCATTCAATTTGATACGTCCTGTGGGCGCTGATTTTTAAAATCAGAGACAATATTTGACTACAAATGTTTTCCAAATAGCACTTTCTATAGTGTTCTAAGTTTGTATTTTTCTTCTTGTTCCCGATTCTATTTTGGATTGATTGGTTTTGTCAAATTGTCTAATTCAACAAAACAATGCTCATTGTCACAAATAAAAAATGACAATCCATTACATTGAAAAAAATTTCTGAAAGCACTTTTTCCCGATTGGCAAATAAGATCTTCTCATTTAACTATCATTAAAAGCCATTTGAAATAATGAAATTTCATATCAATATCGAAATTGTGAATGATTTCTGTTCTGTTTGCCAGTAAAAAGTACTGGAGTTCTGATCAAATGAAGCTATGAAATTCCATGAAATTCCAATTGCATTGGTAACTAAACATATCCTACAGCGTATCAATAAGTTTTTAAAATTTTATAAATTTGCTTCATGATTTGCTTAGATATGTGCAGTATTTTCTTCTTTTTCTAATTTATATAAGTGTCTGAAGGTTTATGATATAAACTGTATATTCAACATATACGACTATATGAAAATCCTTTAGCATTTAAATGAAAACTACAAAAAATGAGATGCATTCAATTTAATTAAATATAATGGTGCAATGATAAATTTAGAAGTAGTTGTTATAAAATATATTTGTATGTAATTGAAATATGAATTCTACTAAATTTGCATCATTTTATTATGTAATATTGTACTAACCAAAATGTCCTTGTATATATTCTTTCACAATGTGGTAATCATTTTGGCAATAAAAAATTTAACTTAAGTTTTTCAATTTTGATTAGATTGTAAAATAATTTTTTCAAGGCATTTCAATATAGCAGGAAGTGAAATGAAGCTTTAGTAGGTTTCAAACAATTTTAAGCTAGTGCTGCACTTTTGTACAAATTATTTTTATGTTAATTTTAATATTCACGATTACAACTAATGATAAATAGAAAAATGTTTATTTTAATCCATAATATGGATTGTGAAGTCAAATGTGATTTAATACTTGTGGCATCATATCTAAAATTGTACAGTTTACCATAGTCATTCATCATTAATAATATTATAGATGGCGTACTTTAGCTAGCTTCTTCTAGCAAATCGCCAGTGTTTTAAACTATATTTATAGAAAAGAATCTGTGATAATGTACAGTTAAATATGAACTAGTATTTATGCTTACTACGTAAGCCTTATGGAAAAATAAATTTTATAAAAATCAGAAAAAATTTTAAATGCTTTTTATCTTATCTAGCTTCACATAGAATTTGTAAGAAAGGATTTTGCTTTTTAGTTAAAAATCCAACTCTCTATGTTATATTTTAAATCAAATTGGAAATTAACTTTGATAAGTTATTTGAATTTAGCAGTAGCTGTTGACTCTTGCAAGAACTTCCACAACCAAAAGAATAAACGATGGTTTCAAAAAGATTGCAAGGGTTCTTTCTGATGAAGGAAACCATATCTTGTGCAATAAGGGCTCGCAAACTGAAGTCGTCATGGTAGAACTGTCTGAAGATGTTCCCCTTTCAAGATTCTAACTATACCTACTTAATGTAAGTAGGTGCGATACCTATAATTGTTTAAAACATTGAATACAAGATTGTTGGTTTCAAAAATTTTGTTTACAAGATGGCTTTGTCTTGTGTTTCCTAGCTCCAGCAATAATTACTATATTCATTATGTTAATGAGTAGAATATATATAAATAATTACTATACTTCTATGAATGAACAAATTTAAATGACAAATCCCATTACAAAAGTTCACAGATTCCATTAAATTGCAACATTATTAATTTGTTTTATCACTTTTAGAAAAGAATTTAGAAAACATAAGTAAATGAAAATAGCTAGATATATAGATTTGTTATATAAATAAAATGGTAAATTTTGTACCGGATTTTTGTATATCAAAGGTTTGCTTAACCATGTCAATTGCAGAAATTTAATTCATGTATTGTACTACTTAATAATTATAAACACAGCAATCGTGTGAATAGGTTTTTAATTGTTTTGAATTCCTAGTCTACAAGTACATTTAAAAAATTGGTTTTGAATTGCACAATATACTATCTTATCCAAGGGATTTATGTAATGGCTGCAATCAATGCATAACTGAGCTAGGATCTTTGCATAGCATGAGAATTACTTTTTGTTTATAAGTACTCCTTCAGCGATTGAATTTAAGTTTGGCCGTACTTGAATCAGTTGGAAGCATTTGTTTATATGCCGATACAATCTCTGTTGTAATGATATTAAATGAATTCTCCGTGAGTTAATATAGTTCAGTTTAACTGACCTTAGTGAAACGGAAATGGTAGATTATTCAAACGCCGGTTTACTATCCTATCCTTGCTGCTAATCTCTTACGCTGGACCTTAATTCCACTACAGCTATTGCCTGCTTATTGTTGCCTTATTATCTCTCTTCGCTTACAAAGGAAAGCCGCTAATAATTTCGCTAGTGTTGGTACCAATGGCCATTCGACCAGTTTTGCTGACACAGTGTAACCAATGTTGTTGAACTTATGCTTCGAAACGTGCTTAAGCGCAGATAAAACACTTATGTAAACTGCGTTCGGTGTGCACATTCAGACTTATCAATTAAGAGTTCTAGTGTCAACTTTCCACTGATCATCTCGCCTACTAAACCACAACCATCCAACTAATTTCTAATTCATTCAACCCCAAATTTCTTTCAACATTGCTTCCAACGTACAATCAAATCAACCTTCAATAACCATCCCCAGTTTAACATTAACAGGGAAAGAACTTCCCATCTACAGTGAATGGCACAGATATCTATGGATTGCCACAAACCGCTTTTTGAAAAAATTCGTAAGTACAAATTCCACTAACCTTCAATTAACCTCTAATTTTTTTAATATATTGAAGAAAAGTTTTTAATCTTCTACATTCCCAGTAAGACTAGTATATTATTTTAATAAATTTTTTACACTCTTTGCCTTTTCAAATAAATGAAGAAAAATCTACTCAGTTTATTGCTTGAGATTTACGGCAACTATCTTTTACTATGAGACTGACAATAATGTGCATTCGGAGGATATTTCTATAAATCATTTTGGAAAATCTTATTAAATAATTAGAGCTTAACAACAATTAAAAAACATAAAACTACGCTTTCCATCTTAAAGCAGAAATATATTAAACTTAGAAAAAACTTCTCTTAACAAAGATAATTCAATTTGAATTGAAAATGATTATCTAATTATAAAAAATTTACTTCTCTATAAAACTTAATTTACTGTAAGTGTGAGTAACGATAAATCAGATTCCAATGAGGTCACTCCAATCCACCCCTGGCATAATATTATCTATTTATATAAAGCCGTAAATAATCTGTGATTTTATCATTGCCGATTTACGTTAGTGATCCAGCTTTGAAGGTGACAGTGTGAGTTTAATCACATTGTTGTATACTACAAATTTAGGAATTTCATTGGCATATCATCGCAACAGCTTGACAGGATAATGCGAGCCTATATATTCTCTCAGAATATCGAATGGAGTTTTTTTTAGCACAAATTGAATTGCTTCTAAATAGATATTTTAGTGGAGATTTGTTTGCAATATTACCAATGTAGATATTGGTGTAGTTATTGAAATCACCTTCACAGTTATAGAAACATTTGAAAATTTGAGGCATAGCTTTAAAAAATGATGGAATACTTTTGATGTATTGTTTTGACAACCACAGTCGTAACAATTGCGGGTTTGAGAGGTGTTGGACCCTCAATAATAGCACATGTCTATCCTAAGACATCTAACTTTTCTAAAGTTTTTAAAAAACTTATATTTGGTTGTCCATAGACTTTTTTAGTTATAACAATAGCAACACTATAATCTTCAATAGAGATTCTTTATGTATGAATAGTATAATGTCTGGCTAGGGTTAGGGTAAGTGTTATATTTATACTGTCTAAATTTGATAAATATAGTAGAGCCCTGCGATTATTCGAAATTCAAGTCGAGATCCGAAAACTCAACTCAACATTTGGAGTACTCGAAACCAACTCGATATTAGCTTGAATGACATGTTTTTTTTCAGCTTTTGTTATAATGTCGACGAATCCATCGATCTTTCACTATTTATCTCAAATTGTAAGTCGTCAGGCTTAGTTTCTCTCATTTAGTTTAGCATGTTGTATCTCTCTTGTACATTTATATAGAGTGGGTAGCACAGTTATACATAGCATTGCCTAACTAGAAAAATAAGTATAAATAAAATTGTAGCTCGACTCGAACTCGCCAGTTAGGATGCCAACTCGACTCGAGCCTAAAACGGCAACTCGCATGGGCCTAAAATATACATGCATAGATTCCGTTACAATTCTAATTTAGAAATATGAGTAAAAGTATTTCATTGATGTTAAATATTTCAAAAAAAATGCATTGAAGTAAGGCAAAGATATAATCATACATTGTATTTAAATATATTCTATATAAATATATTTAAATGTATTATATTTGCCTGAAAAGTATAAGTCTATTTTTGCTTTGAATTGAAAAATGCAATATGAAGCTGCCTATTGACAGCTAGTGTACCACAAATTTCTGAGCATTGCGGAAAAAATTTCTAGTAAAATTTGAAATTTTTTTTGCAATTTTAAAAAGAATCTTTGTGATGTGATGTTGATAGGATTGCAAAATAAGTATTTTTCACGCAGTTTTAGATCAATGTTTAAAATTCTTTACAATTTAAGAATCTACACATTTAGTTAAATTTTGTATTAAATCTGTTACTGAGATATTTTAAATATTTTTTATAAATTACATGTAGCCAATTTTATTAGTTACGAAATTTATAAAAAATCAAGATTGAAAATAGAACTACAATGTATGGCAATATATATTATTTATTTTTATAATCTGTTAATCCTAGAATGCATAACGTATTCCATTGATCATTCCATTGATCATGTAAAGGGCCTTTGCTAGATAAATATTTGTAATGAATCTTGCGCATATTTCAATGAAATACTACTATATATTATCAGATTTTCAGTACTATCAACATTTTAATATGAATTTTATACATTCTAGGGTTACACAATAAATATTTCGAGGTAGGACTTAATTAAACTTTGGAACAATTTATTCGCTCAGTTAAGCTCTAATTGTACCCGACATATTTTAAGTGGTACTATATTTCTTAGTTAGTGGATCATTTGAAGTAGACCATAGCTTATTTAGTGTATTGGATTAACAAACAGGGCTTATCTCTCGTCAACGGTACACAGAGTCTAGATAAATATTGATCAATTGATGCTTCGTTTGTTGACAGAATCTATTTTTTGCATTAAATGACACTAAAAACTATTTAAACTTCTTCTATCTACTTACCTATAGATAAAGAAAGCAAGCATTTTATGCACCAGTTTTAGAAAAAGAACATTCTGGAATACCTGGTTAGACAAAGATTTATTGAACTTACTTAAAGTTCAGTTGATATTAATCTAATATTAACTGAAAACTCCTCATTCATAAGAAAATCCAACAGCGTCGCAGCATTGTGAAATATTGCGCAATACTCTTCTATTAAAATACTATAAATTAATGCAGAAAGCGATATGAATATTTAGATTTTAAAGAAATTTCAATATCTCATTTCGATCACTTGCTAGCACAATCAGACAAATAGAGGTTAAAATATCACCTTAGTACACTTAACATAAATCAACACACACTTTTTCAATCAAAGTAAATTTTTGCTTATATCATTCAAACTGCAACTGCTTCAATATGAAAATAAGATATAATATACAGTGTCGGACATCGATATTGACAAATTTCATTCGCAAAGCTTAACCCTATAACTTTGATTTTAGAATTGAACTCAATTTTGGGAACGGAATTCAAATTTTCTCTGAATTTTAAATCGGAAATTTAGTTATAATACTGTGCCCGTGTGAACCTCTATACATACACATGGCATTTTATTCTAGCAAAAAAATCAAATTCAGTTTGAAAATTATAAAATTATATTTCGTTTCAAGTCAAGGGATTTTAACAAAATTTTAACAGCCATATTTTGAAACACTTGAATGCATTTATTTGAATACAGTAAACTTTTACCACTGAATTTGAATTTTTTTCTATATACTAACTACAAAATATGTCTATGCAAAAGGTTTTTATGGTGCCCCTTACATTGCATTGAATGAAAATAAATTTCTTATAAATCACAAAGCAAAATTAATTTTGGCGCTAAGAATCAAAATTATTTTATAAGTTTGGCGATAACTATTTAAACATTCATGGATAAAATATAAAGTCACTGCTAAATTGATTTTAGAACAGCATTAAGTAATTGTAATCAAATAATAAATTTGAAGTTGCAAACTTATTTATAATGCTTTGCAACGGAAACGACTATCTTCGATACCAAACGTTGTACGGAAATATTTGTCTAGTTAACAGCTGCATTTATTAAAGAAAACACTAATCTATAAGTGATTAACAGACTCACAAAAGCTTCTTAAACAAGAATTCGAATATATTCATACTTATAAAACCATAGTTTAACAACGTATGCGTCTGTTTTCAGTTAAAAGCATGAAGTATTATAAACTTTTGAGAACACGCATCCTAGTAAATGTTGGAGTAAATTTTGATTGATGCCATTGGATCATATCATAATTGAAGTCCTGGAAATGAAGTGTTTTTTCAGCCTCAGCAATTAATGTGCCCCGTGACAGTAATATTTTTGAACTGCAAAAACTATTGAACATATTGACTTAGGCTTTAGATGACAGAATTCAACTTTATTGTTAAACAATTGTTTTGAGTAAAAACATGGATGTTTTAATAAATGATATACATGTATAATCGTATTATTAATAAATAATTGCGTTCGATAATAATGCATTTATATCTTTTACTCTAAAATTGAGCCTTTTAATACTCATTTTTTAAAGAGGGATCATACTTATAAAAGTGTTGCAATTTGTTGTGCCTATCACAGTACTAATAAACGAAAATCAGTACTTTGTAGTCAGCACCGACTGGCAAAGAAAATAAGGAGGAAAGGAATACAATCATATTTGCGAAGCTTGCTCCATAGAAATTGGAAATGGTCCTTTGTACTTATTTTGAAATTCCAAATATGATTCCTTTCTTGTCAAAATGTAGAGTAGCTGTTGTTTTAACTGTGCGTCGTATTATCAATTATTTGTTTTATGTAATAGCCTTATCAAATTTTATGTGTAAATTTGTTTCTTTCCTTTCTTTGTGAAATTTTTCAAAAAGCATTTTTTCAATTATCTCAAAAATATTAAATGCATTCTCAGTTCTATTCATATATCATTATTTGTTGAATTGATTCTTTATTATCTTTGATTGCAGAGGCAAAAATATATTTTTTGAATGCAGGAGCTTTACCCTTATTCCCATCTCAAAAAACTTCAATGATGGTAATGGCAGTAAACTGTTGTATTAAGATGATGTCATTTATTTTATAATAACTAAAATTGTCGTTTTACATTATATATATATATATATATATATATATTTATTTTTTCAAATTAGTGCAGATAGAGTATCTAAATTGAGAAAATTCCCAAAGCTGGTAGATCAGGTGTTAAACTTAAATTCAGTGATTAACATCATCACTTAATCAATAGCCAAATCCTTAAATTTTTGGCAGTTTTTATAAATTAGTTTACAGAAATAATTCTATGTGGCTGAAGTTATTCATTAAAACGAGTTTTTTTTCAGAATCTTTGAATTGGCATTATTTCTAACTAATTTTTAACATCCTGAATTTACAAATCGCTACATATTTAACGTTTATTTGCACAACCAATTTACGTAAATACTGAACATGATTTATTTCTCCGCCCAATTTTAATTAAACTGTTTTTATAATTTATGCAAAATAATTTCTGATTGGTTAAATATGTTTGCCTTTGACTAATAATTTTACTGTTGACCAATTAGATAACAGAAGAAAACTCTATATATTTTAGCTGGTTGTCCGGCCTCATCAGTAGGTAAGCCTGGACTACATTGTGACAGTTGCAAAAAAGAGTTCATGTCTGTAACAGACTTAAATCATCACACATGTTTAATGGTTCCTTCACTACAATTTCCCGTTCCAAACGAAAATGCTTTAAGATTTTCTTCACCCTTAATGGAATTCAATAATTCGCAGTCTTCACCATTCTCTCTAATGCAACTATACGGTAAGATTTCGAAAGTTTTGATTATGTATGGATCATGACTATAAGGCTCATTTTTGTAAGATTGAGAAGAATATATCAAGATTTAAGATTTGTTGTGAGATTACCGACAGGAAAATGCTACCTTATTGAAAAACGACGTCTGTATATTAAATGTTGAATTATAATATTTAAGAAGGTACGCAATTTAATGATGGAAATATGGAGTTAATGAAAAATTTTAAACTGTTATCGAAGTTATATATATCAAATTTCAATACTTTGAACAGATTATGCAATATTTTGCAAAGAAATTGAAAATGCATAATATAACATATATTGAAAGACTACATTAAAAAATGCAATTTTCTGCATATAACAATGATCATTATTTAATAATGTGCTAAATATTATAATTATATAAATTGGTACTCTAAGAATTATCAATCATGCTAAACATAAATTTTTTCTGTTAAATTGCACTTAATTTAACATTATATCTAGCGAAAATTAAATAAAAATGCCAAAGTTTTCAATAAGGAAACAGTTACTTAACATTTTAACTACCCCTAGCTAATTAATAAACTTTGTAAGACCTTAACATTTCTTATTAAATATAATATAATAAATTAATTTCATTTAGAAATACAACAAAGGTATGCCGCCAGATTATTTTTGCAGCAGCAGTCCTTTCCAACACATCCTCATCATTTACAATTTCTGAATGACATAATGTACAGAAATCGTGAATCGTTATTACCATCTCGATCAATTTTTGAGCCGAAATACGAAATGGTACATTTTCAATTTCATTGCTTTCAATAATTAATCATTAATTCGCTAAGATAAATATTAAATTCTTGGTATTTAGCAGTTGATTTATTATTACGGTTCTAAGAATCGAAATTTGCATTTTACATGCAATCCATATGTGCAATTGCCTGTGCCACATATTAAATTTTAGTTCACCATCAAACGGACGTAATATTTCCCTAGTGCAGCAAAGCACAATAAAGATTTACAAACAACGCTGCATATATTTTAAATTTGAATACATTGTAAGCATCGAAAATAAGCTTTTTTGGAACCTTTTAGGGCTAATACATCAAATGTATTGGGCATGAAAAACCGTTAAACAAATTTTTGCAATATCCACCCATCATGTTACCTCATTTTCTCTGTTCAAGCGTCGAAAAGGATCTCTCAAGTATCATTTTATAGCAAAAATCAAACAACTTTTCGTTAAGATCATCTTAATGTATTTTTGAAGAGCTTCACATATTCGACAGTCAAACAGCTAAGATTTTTTCTCTAGGGGCCAATAAATAAAGGGAGAAACATTTTCTCAAGATTCGTTTTAGATGCTATATTGTTAGTTTGCTGTAAACGTTTGCATTTCTCGAGCATCCGTCTGAACATATTTGAGGTGGCTGATTTCCTAATTTATAGATTTTTTAACCTAAATGATTTCGTAGACAGAGATAATCCAAAAAATATTGCACGTAGACACTAAATGTGTCCAACATTAGAAAACTACTAGGAAAGTAGAACACTTTTTTACCTACTAAGATTGGACGATGTCTTTTAATCATTCTTGACATAAATTAAGAAAAAATTGAAAAAGCATGTAGAATTTTTTGATGATCTAAGAGAAACTCAATTTTTAAATGGATTTTGTAAAATCATAATACTGTCTTCTAGCTAAACTAAGGGTAGCCTTGAGGAAGTATTCTTGTTTAATCTTGATATTATGGATGGCCACAACTAGAAGCAATGCAAAAAAGTCTAGGACTTGTATTAATAAACTCATTACACATCATTTTTCATGCTGGAGGCAAGCAAAAAAAACGAAGAAAAAATGAGAAACTATTCTACTTTGAGGTTCGGATCAATTTTCGACTCACACTTTTATGGCGCATAGATTTAAAAGGAAGCTACAAGATGCAAATATATTAAATAATTTTCCAATAAGGATAGGATGCAATGTGGCAATTCCCCATTATTATGTGGCCCTATATTTTTATAATGTTCGATTGTGAATAAATGTTAAATAAGGTTAAATATGGTCTTAGACATATATTGTCGAATATTGATGCAAACCAAATTAACATTTGCAAATTTTCCATGCCCTTGATAATTTTTTTAAACAATATCATATTTCACAGAAGTAAAAATCCCATATGAATGAGAAATTGCAACAAGTTCATGAAAATATAGAAATTTATTTCCTTATTCCGGTAGGAATTTTTGTTCAAAAGAGGTTTTGTTCATTGTCTTCATAATAGTCGTTAGACCAATACTGTATTTTTTTGGCTGCGTGATATTACTAGCAAGAAAACTACTCAAGAATAACTATGTGTTGTGAGTACGTTGATGTAGATGTATATATATATATATATATATATATATATATACGGGCTCTAGACACTATGGGATTTGTATCCACCGCCCACAGTTTCCGATTTTCCATATTACCCAGCGCCTTTTTGAAAGAATAATTCATTTTGTCCAAAAATTTTCACATTGCTCATTTGGAATAGGGGTCTACTTTCTTATGTATGAGTTTCAGGTTTCTTCAAGAATTTTTTTTTGACTCGTGTCCAGCGCCCTCGGCCACAGTATCTAGTGCCCGTATAGATTATTTTGTATCCAGTGCCTTGTAGAAATTTTAAAATTTTGCATCCAAAGCCCGTATATATATAGACAGTATATATATATATATATATATATATATATATATATATATATGCAATATATGTTGTAAATAATTGTATATATATATGTACATAAATATATATATATATATATATATAGGGTTTAATAAAATTAAGAAGTTACACAGAACAAAATTCCAAATTGAAATTGAACTGTATTTCATTCTTTAGTAACACGCGGATAGGGATTTTAAAAATTCAGAATTTCAACATTGATTTCTTCTGCGTTTGTTGCTATCACATCTTCACAAAGCTCTTTCAAAACTACTCTGATGCACTCTTCTTGATCGATATATCCCGAAGCTGTTGTAATTCTTCCTACTTGTTGAGTGGATCAAAATTGAAATAAACTGGCCAATTTTCTGGGAATCTTCCAACAATTACTATCTTATTTGGATAATACTGTTCAATAACACCCCTAACCAAATAAAAAAATGCGTTGGATGCAATTTCATTTTTGCTTCAATTATGGTCTTTGAGCATAACTGTATATTTTTCTCTCCTAATTGTTGCTGAAAAATGCAAAACCAAACACAAACCTTAGCATTTTAATTTGCTTTGTCCATGCCCCAGATAATGCATTAATGCTTTTTTTTGCTTGTGATCGGCTGACAAATGGTGTGAAATTTAGCAAAACGCTTGTGCAATTGAAATACAATATTGTCTGATATTCTATTTTGGCATGATGAAAAGTTGTCTTTCCACTTCTTTACTTATCGAAGTTTGTGCCTGTAGACGTATTTCTGGATACTAAACGTGAAGTGGTTGCTGTAGAGAATATATCATTTTTGAGGTGATGATTTGTCTTGTAAGAACTAAGTTTTGTTGCATTAGTTGTAAAATAGCTGCAAAACTTCAATATGAGTTGCAAGGTCTATTTGTGACTTTTTGAAATATTAAAACATTGGTTTTGAGTTTAATAAAAAATTCCTTCTATAGATTAATAAAATGTTAATTTTTATTAGATGGAAAATGCAGCAATAAGAAATGTTAACATGCCAAAAGCTGGAGCACCCTGAATATAACACAGACTTGTAAACTAGCCGACATTTTTAAGCTCAGCTCGGCTCGTCTCGTTGAGTGAGGCTCGTTTTAGCTCGATATTTTTTCAAACAAACTGCATTCTCAGAAAACTTTAACAAGCTCTTCCTAAATATTTAATAAACATTTTAAAATATAATTATAGAAAAGGTATATTGAATAAAAAGTAAGAAAATCTGCATAAGCAAATTAAAAAGCAGAATTATAAATTGCCTCGGCTTAAAAAAGGCTCGTTTTTGGCTCGTTGTATATCAAATGCTCGGCTCAGCTCGGTTCGCTTACAAGTCTGATATAACACTCGAAAAAATATGTAGCTATTAAATAACAATTTCGTTTAAAAGTTGGAGAAGTAATATTTCTCTTGGAATTTATTCATGATATGAATTTACTTGAAAAAGTCTTTTCTGCTATTATTGCCTTTCAACAATAAACATTAACTAATTTTTTTCACTAAAGGTGTACTTTGACAAAATATAAAATCTAAAGATCACATTACTTTCCAAAGTTTAGAGTAAACCAAATACCAAGTAACCCATTTTCATATATATATATATACATATATATAATATGATAAGCTTCATTAGAGTGAAGTATATATGGAAAAAATTGCCACTATGAATAAAAAATATACAAAATGTTTTTTGAAAAGTATACTTTAATTGTCAGATTAAGTAAACAAATATAGCAGAGCAGAGATCAAAAAATTACAATATCTAATATTTTACTTTTAAGAACTTTCTTTTCGTCAATATAATGATTTTTTTATAAAAGAATGCACGTGTACATAAACATGGATATTTAATAGTAACATATTAGATTTTGTTACAATTTTCACAATTTGAGTAGTTTCCAGGAGTGCGTCATTATATCAGCGCAGACTTCTAATATTAGTTGAAGAAGTCCTTTGAAAGGATCATTAAATTATGTGGTGTCCTCTGAAATATTTATTTGAAATAATTCATTGTTAGTCATGACTTCTCTGATTATTAAATGGGAAATATATATTCATTCAAATTGGTGAAGATTGCAATCATGAGGCCCATCTAACCTATATTCTAAAAGTGTAAGAGGAAATTGAACAAACTGCTTCAAATTGAAAATTTTTAGAAACGTGAAGTAATAATATCTAATAACACAAATACAGGCTTGTATGATAATTTCATGAAATTAAGCATTTGTATCCTTGTTTGTCAAATAAGTTCGGCTCTTGAAATATGTAAATATCCTATAGATCATACACAGGCTTGCCATTGTGTGGTGTGTTTTTTTTACACAACAACCAGCACAACAGGCCAAACACACCACAACAGAGTCATAAAAACAGTTTACAGGACCGATTTGAACAACTATTTGCAAGCATTTTCGATTATAATTGCAATTTTACTATATTTGCTAAGCTAAAATATGCTTGTACTATCTCAATTCGGTTTTCAATTTGATTGCTAATGATAAAATTTAAGCAAATTAAATTTCATTATTGGTCCAGAAATAGATGTGCGGGAGCAAAGCTCACAAAACTGGACAAAATTGACCGCTGCACAAAAATGGGAAAAAAATCTGTGGTCACACAGGTTTCTATTTTTACTATAAATATGGTAAGCAAAAGGTCACTAGGTATTTGATTTTTAAGCAGATGCCTAGTTGTAGTAAATGCTGGGTCCGTTCAGTTTGAAATATGAAGTTCTCAATCGAGGTAAAATGGGACTGAAGACAATAATATTTCCCAAATATTTTAGGGTTGTTCATGCGAAATTCACACACATATAAACAGTGGCTTCAAGCATGTTTTTTGAAAACTTGTAATTTTTGCATTTGATTTTATCCAGATCCTATCTGTTTTTTTTTACTTTGCCGTCCTCTTATTATACAGGGTGCAACAAAAGTAACCAGACGCTTCTAAAATGAAAGCAAAAAACTGTAGTTCAGCAAGATGAAGCTCAGCCCCATTATTCGCTTTTTGTGCGAGAGTGGTTGGACAATCACTTTCCCAACATGTAAATGGGTTGCAGAGGCCCCATCGATTGGCCTGCACGGTCTCCGGACCTGCCCGTACCCGACTTTTTTCTGTGAAACTTTGAAACTTACTAAAGAACAAAGTTTATGGCAGAAACCCACGCACTATGGACANATACAGGGTGTAACAAAAGTAACCAGACGCTTCCAAAATGAAAGCAAAAAACTGTAGTTCAGCAAGATGAAGCTCAGCCCCATTATTCGCTTTTTGTGCGAGAGTGGTTGGACAACCACTTTCCCAACATGTAGATGGGTCGCAGAGGCCCCATCGATTGGCCTGCACGGTCTCCGGACCTGACCGTACCCGACTTTTTTCTGTGAAACTTTGAAACTTACTAAAGAACAAAGTTTATGGCAGAAACCCACGCACTATGGACGATCTGAAGAATGCTATTCAAAGAAATTCATGCCATACCATTAGATTTGGTGAACAAGGTGTGCCGGTCTGTTCTTGACCGGATTAACAAATGCATTGAACATGATGGTCATAATCTGAAACATTATCTATGAACACTTTCCTCTTTTATTATTCATCGTTTTGGACATTATAACCTCAGTAAGTTGATTTAGATTCACTACACTGTACATTCTACTATAAATTATTCGTTTTTTAATTTTATGAATAGTTAGATTTCTCGTAAAATGAAGCGTCTGGTTACTTTTGTTACACCCTGTATTTTAAAACGATTTGTTTCGCAATTACTATACTTTAAAAAAAACATCCAAATTATTTTGTTAGTAATTCACAAATATGACTTTACATTAACAATTTGCTGAGATTTCATATATTAATGCCTACAGTAAATATGATGCTTCAATATTTATTTCATAACCAAGTAAAAGCCATTGGCTGCAAACTGAAATTTTATTGAAATTTCAACTATTCCAGCAAAGCCAGAAAAAAAATAAATATTGAAAAAGTCTTCACAAAATAATATAACTATTACAAAGCAAGAAATTTTTCATTATCACATCGAACAAATGTATTACATTGTTTCATATTTGAAGGAGTCAAATAGCAATTCAGTTTTTTTTAAAGTTAGCCTGCCCTTAAGGATGAGTCGCTAACTGAAAAACCTAGAGTTGCCGTCTTGATTTAAAACCAAAGTCGAACCAAAAATATCTTAGCATGTACGAATTCCTAAGTTTTCTTGAATTTGGTAATATTTTTGACTCATGACAAACTACTGCAGAAACTATAATTTTAACATAAGTGCAAATTGTAGTATACTACTGCAAACAATATTTCTGCAGAATCCACAATGAAAACTACTTTTTTGCAAGAATCGTTTTTCATGAATTATGCCTGCGTGCACAAGCAAACCTACTCTTGTTTTCTAGGCCTGTATTCTTAAATGTGTTTTTAACTGGTTACTATTAGGCCTAGTTTGAACAACAAACAATTTTGAAAAAATATGTTAAATGTGTAAATTGTTCTAGAAAAGAAAAAAAACGTTCCCGACTGAAAAATGTTAAGCATTTATCAAGAATGTCGCTTAGTCATTATCCCTTAACGGCTTGTGGGCTTTTTCAAAGAACAAGTCGTTTTTCCCAAAATTTTAAACACTTTTCTTCAAATTTGCAAATTGTTTGTGAGTGTGAAAATGTTGAAAATTTGCACAAAATTGCTGTAGCTAAGGAATTTGAAAACATAATTATATTATGATGTAAATTCCCATTTGTTTAAATTGATTAAAAGTATTCCCTATAATTAATGCTCAGATATTTAGAATTTGTTGATACATCATATGGGATTCAACAAATTCTAAATATTTCTTTCCACAGGTAGGCTTCTCAAACACTTATTAATAATCGCTTGCCCTGCGGAAAGTCAGAGATCATGGCACTTGCAATGTCTCTGACAGAGCACAATTTCAAAGCGTAAATGAAAAGGAGCATTTCTCTATTGTGTTGCTTTTTCAGATGTTAAAAAATTTCTGAGTAATTTAATCTAAAATAACCTGGAGTCGTTTTATACATTTTCAAAGAATTTTCTCCAAGCCTATTTGGAAATCGAAAATTTATGATAAGGCTGAAGTACTTGAAAAGATTGACTATTTTTTGTTTTAAAAATTTAGATTTTTTTAAAAAGATTATAATTCATTCCTTGTATTGAGATAATTCGAAGGTCAAGAGCACATGGGAAGCAGTTTAGCTTTAACTATTTCTTACATGTAGATAAACTTCCTAAACTAGTTAAGTCAGCGGTATCGAAGCCAAAGGTATCAGGATTGAAAAAATCGAACAAAGGCACACCTGAAAATGACCATGATCGAGATAAGAGACGCTCCTTATTTTGTCAGTTATAAGTGTTGAATTTATATTCAATAAGTCAAGAAAATTATAAAATTTCAAGCTTGTTAAGATGTTTAATTCTTTACCTACTCTTACATAAAAATTGTTTTTCCAACTTCAAGCATCCTCCTGATTTTTAAGGGGTTTGACGCCACAACTAATAGGCTTTGAGAAAATTCTTTGGAAATGTGGCAAAGCTATTTGTCCAGACCCCAGACGGTTTAAGGTGAATGAAACATTTTAATAAATCTAATATTTCGAGAATCCCTGTGTTGGCAAATGTTTTCTTTTCAGCTCAAGCATCAATGGCACAATCAGAAAGTCATACTCACGGACGACAGTTGCGTATGCAAGGAGGGCCGACACAGTGGAATGTCCGTCTGCCAGGTTAAATAAAAAAAAATCGTTAGAAAATTATAACAAATTTCAAAAACTAAGGTGATGGAACTCAGCTGTTTCTCCAATGTAGAAAAAGGTGATGTATTGGACCCGGATAACTACCGGCCACATTTGAAAAGCTTCTAGCAACGCAAATATATAACTTCTTGAACGTCCATAATATATTATCGGAACATCAAAATTGTCGATAATAGAAACCATTAAATTTGGTATAAATAAGAATATATCTGCATCTGTTGCTCTAGTTGACTTGAGGAAAGCATTTAATTCAATGGATTTTGAAACACTGGCGAGAAATTTAAGAAATTCTAGTTTCGGCAAGATGGCTATAAAACTAATAATGAATTTCTTGATTAATAGAAAACAGCGGGTAAAACTAGATGAAATATACTCAGATTTTATTGGTACAAATCCGCAAAGGACTGTGTTAGTTTCAATTCTGCTTGCACTTTATGTCAAAATCAGTAAGCAATTGCAAAATATATCAATATGTAGATGACACCTGTATTTTAATAGTATCTCAAAATGCCTATGAAGCTAGAAAATATCTTTTCACAGATATTGAAAACTTTAGTATATATTTTAAGAGTAATAAACTGAAAATCAACGCAGAAAAGACCTAATTTTTCATTTTTTCACTAAAATCTCAAAAATGCATCTCTAAAAGGCGACACAATTAAGGTCCGATATCAAGTAGTTGGGCAAAGAAAATGCGTAAATTAATAGGTGTGTTGCTAAACAACGATTTTACTTTTGATCAATTCTTAGCCTTGAAATTTAGAAGAGTTAAAACTGTTGTCAAATATATTTATCATCTTCGTCACTTAGGAAAATTATTTCGCATGCAACTTATCAATTGTTTTCTTTTGAGTCAATCTCTATACAATTGATTCTTGTTTCAAAATATTTAAACCTGGAAATAGGACTTCATTATCAAAAATAAACATTTGGGTTTTGTGAACATTAAGTTACATTGATAAGCACAAATCCTTAAACGAACTGAATTCGTTAATGTTTTTGCTGCAAACAAACATTATGCATGCTTTATAAATTCAATAATGGAAGAGTTCCCTAAAATTCCTAAATAATAACATCCAATTCAATGATAGGAACAAAAACATGCGCATTGCGTAGTAATGACTCTCGACGTGATTCATTTGTAGTTAGCAGTACTAATTTGTGTAATGAATTGAGTATCGAACTAACAATTAAAAAAACCATAAACATTATAAGAATAATATTAAGGAAAGATTATTAAACAAACATTGTAATTAAGAACATCAAGTACCTTAGGAACATGGTCAGACTATTTACGAATGCCCTCTAAGTAGTTACTGATATTTGTATAATTTAGTATTTTATTCTACTATAGTTTGTAGTTTTTAAGAAATTTGCAATAAATCATTTTTGATATTTTCAATATTTTCAAAAATTTTGTGGGGTCACTAACGTCATCAAGATTGAGAGATTGAAACACCCAAGAAACCTAACCTTCCTCCATGTCAGAAAATCCTGCCTACGTAATGATTGACGATCAACAACATGTGACGAATTGTTTCAACAGAAGAACTTGAGACTTTTGACTTGCTATAATCTTTCGCTAATGTATGGATCAATTTCCTTATAAAAAGTATGTTACAGACGCTCTAGGGATGTATTAAGTTGGCATTCATGGTAATAGAACTCATGAAGTTTTAAATTATGAATTATATTGCAAAAATAGTAATATTGAGCTTCGTAATTTGTTAATAATTTGAAAGAACATGATATAGTAACTACATTTCTACCATCAAAGGAAAAAAATGAAATTTGGGGACGCTGGATTTTTATGTCCTGCACAACAGTTATTTTGTGAACACAACAACCAACAGCAAGCCTGACAATACCATGCAAAGCCATTGCCATAGATTTTAAGTTAAGGCTTCAGCTGCAACAAAAAACATATTGAATAAATAAATATACTGCAACAGTCTATTGATTATTAATCAATTTTATTCTCTTGGAAAAAACTATACTTAATCTCAGTAAAGCGGATTGCTTTATAAATCATTTTTACGAAAGTTAATTAATGCTGTAGCCCTGAGCTGAATATCCTTCTCAGAATCTCTCATTAATATTTCTTCTCACTATACATTTGCAGTAAATCACTAATTCATTACAAGAGTCGACAGAAATTTAATTGGGATAATAGGAACACTTTTGTGTTCAATATATTGAGTTGATTCAAATTCGATGAATTAACTACTGATTGTTTGCTGCAAATTGCAGTAATGATGATGTACGATCTTACAAAGTATAAGCATCCAAAATGTAATGTTTTGCTATATATATCAATTCAATGAAATTCACAAATATCTATTACCTTAATAAGAGTTAAAGCAAATCTATTGCTAATATGTAATATGTATGTAAAGTATACAAACTAACACATGAAAAAAATACTTACAAAACTAATTATATATGTATTATTAATTAAAGGACAGTTTTAAAAATAATTCGACCATGCATTGAGCTTACTATCTATGCCCAATAATTTTTTCTATATAATAAATTTGTTTGATGTTTTTGAAGTGTCTATAACTTTTCTCACATTTTATATCGATACATAATTTATTCCATAACATTGAATATTTGAAGGAAAATTCATCTTGACTATTATTAACAACAAAAGTGTTTTATTCCTTTTATTGATTGCTTAATGTAATTATTGAGGAAACTTAATGAACTAAAATCATTAATAAATTTATGAATCATACCTAGAGTTTGATATTATATGATGATCTTAATTAATAATAATAATAATAATAATAATAATAATGTGGGCAGGTAGCCCAGTTGGTAGAGACGCAGGTTGGTAAGCTGAGGTTAAGCAACTGTGATCGTGGTTAGCAAACTGGATGACTTAGCTCACAGGGTAGGAAGCACTCTAAAGCCTTGGTTGGCAACTTCCTAGGACAAGGGCAGTCCAAAATGAAAGCTCATGGGGCAGGAAGGTCTCTTAAGCCTTGGTTGGCAACTTCCTAGGAGAATGTGAGTCCAAAATCAAACACAAAAAATAACACTGATGAAAAGTCATGATAGAGCAAAGGCCCTCAGTCCCCGGCAGGCCTTCAATGGTCAGAGGGTGCTAAGAATCTCCGGACAACAGGCGGACTCCACAATCGGGAGTGTGGACTCGAGAAGTGGCAGTACAGGATCCACACAGACCAATGGACAACGGCATAAGTGGACAGATGAGCAGAACAGGACAGCATTGGAGTGTTACAGAAGAAGCAGGCCAGATGAGAGGGGTTACAGGAAGAGAATGTTGGAAGAATGGAGGAAGGCAAGAACGGGATTAGAAGTTACAGAGCAGAGGCTTGCAGGGCAAGTGAGAAAGTTACAGCTGGATGAGAGTAAGGGGAAAAAGAGAGTTGAACAAGTTAAGCAAAGGGAAGATGAAGTGATAGATGTTGAGACAGAAGTGGCAGAAGTAGCAGATGCAGAAACTGAAGCAGCAATCAAGGAAAAGATGAAGGAAGAAATAGGTGAGAGAGCTAGGTTGCCAGTTCCAAGAGGAGTTAAGAGAAGTAAGCTAGCAGTAGAGACAGCAAAAGTCAATAAAGTGTTGGAGAGGATAGATGCTAGGAGTGTTACAGAAGTAAATAGCTTAGTGTATGCAGGGGCATGTGAGGTGCTGAAGAATGTAGGCGTGGAAATAAAGAAGAAGAGGTGGCAAGAAGATAAGGGAGACAGAAAGCCAGCATGGGAAAGAAGAATTGAGAATAAGGTGGCAAAGATTAGGCAGCAAATAGGGAAGATCCGGACAAGTAAGGCAGTGCAGGACAGGTGCAGGGTAGGTAAGGGGAAGACTATAGAAACTGCAAGAGAAGAGCTTAAGCAGAGATTAGTTGCAGAAGCTGAGAAACTGAGAAAGTATAGGGCAAGGGCAAAGCAGGCAAGAGACAATATGAAGTTTGAGACACAAGAAGGAAGATTCTACAAAGAACTAGATGCAGGAGAAAAGGCTACAGCTAGAGCAGGCGAAGATGCAGTAAGGTTCTGGGAGAATATATGGGGAAGTGCGGGACCAGAGATAGAGAATGTACAGATACAGAAAGAAGCCAGGCAAGAAGAAGAAGTAATCACAACTGTAAGGCTGAAGGAGGCTCTAAAGAAGATGAAGAACTGGAAGGCGCCAGGCAGAGATGAGGTACATGGGTATTGGCTGAAGAAGTTCACAAGTGTTCATGAGAGACTAGCAGCAGCATTGGAGGAGTGTGTGGTGAGTGGGTGTCCAGATAATAATAATAATAATAATAATAATAATAATAATAATAATAATAATAATAATAATAATATAATTATTATTATTATTATAATTGTCTGCCAACAACGTGGAAATTGCTAACTTCAGTGATTTCAAGTAGGCTGGCATGTTACTTAGAACAGAATAGGTTGATACCAGAGGAGCAGAAGGGATGTAGGACAAAGACGAGAGGATGCAAAGACCAGTTGTTGATAGACCAGGCAGTGGTGGAGAATTGTAGAAGAAGGAAGACAAACTTGGCAATGGCATGGATAGACTACAGGAAGGCATATGACAGCATTTCACATAAGTGGGTATTGAAGACGTTAGAGGCTAATGGAGTTTCACGGAAATGGGTTGAGTTTCTAGAGAGGGAGATGGGAAAGTGGCAGACTGAGATAGATGGGCATAGGTTGAGGTTTAGACGGGGTATATTCCAGGGAGACAGCTTAGCGCCACTACTGTTTGTAGTTAGCTTGATACCTATCACAGAAAAGTTAAAGGAGACAGGCATAGGGTATAAGATGGAGAAGAATGGTAGAGCAGTGAGTCACCTGTGGTACATGGACGACCTGAAGATGTATGCTAGTTCAAGGAAGATGTTGCAGAAGCAAGTGGAGACATTGGAGAAGGCAAGCAGAGATTCAGGGTTGGAGTTTGGATTAGGAAAGTGTGCAGCAGTGACAATGACCAGAGGCAAGTGTGTGGATGGGGAGGGCTTGAGGACAAGCAGTGGGGATAAGATTGAGGAAGTCAAGGAGGGGTACAAGTACTTAGGAGTAATAGAGAAGGACAGAACAGATCACATGGAAATGAAGATGAGGCTAAGGAAAGAGTACAAGAGGAGAGTAAGGAAGGTACTACAGAAGTCAGCATTGAATGGGCAGAACAGCATAAAGGCAATTAATACGTGGGCGATACCAGTGTTGAGATATTCGGCAGGAATAGTTAGGTGGAATAAGAATGAACTGAGGGAATTAGACAGGGAGACAAGGAAGATACTAGCAGCAGAGAGAGCATTCAACCTCAATGGAGATGTAGATAGGCTGTACATGACAAGGCATAAGGGAGGGAAAGGGCTGCTAAGTGTGGAGGAGACTGTAGAAGCAGAAGCACTAGGGCTAAAGGAATATGTAGAAGAGCAACCTAAGGGGTCCCTACTAGAGGTCACTAAGGAGTTAAAGAAGATAAGAACTGAGAGTGAAGGAAAGAAGATATACCAGAGTAGGATGGAATCAGAGAGACAAACAAGGTATAGGCAGAAGGCAATGCATGGAGAATACTGGAGGAACACAGAAAAGTGTGATAGAGAAGAGAGCAACAAGTGGTTAAAGAAGGCAGGACTGAAGAGAGAAACAGAAGCACTAATAATGGCAGCACAGGAGCAAGCAATAAGAACAAACTGGGTGAAGAAGCATATAGACAGAAGAGTAGAAGTAAGTGATAAGTGTAGGCTATGTAAGAAAGAGGCGGAGACAGTAGATCATCTGATAGCAGGGTGTGAGAAGTTGGCACAGAATGAGTATAAGTTCAGGCATGACAAGGTGGGAAGAATGGTACACTGGAGTTTGAGCAGGCAGCATGGGTTAGAAGCAGGAGACAAGTGGTATGAGCACAAGCCACAGGGCGTCATAGAAAATGAGAAGGTTAAGATACTGTGGGATTTCAACATACAGACGAGCAAAGTGATAGAAGCACGGAGGCCAGACATAGTAGTGGTAGACAAAGAGAAAAGATTAGGAACAGTAATAGACATAGCAGTACCAAAGGACAGGAATGTAGAAAGCAAGGAGAAAGAGAAGATAGACAAGTACAGAGAGTTAGCAGAGGAAATAGAAAGGCTGTGGAAGTTAAAGAAAGTTGAAGTAGTCCCGGTAGTAGTAGGCGCACTAGGAGCAGTGAGTAAGAAGCATACGAGATACTTGGAGGAGTTGGGAGTACCAAAGTGGGGAGGAGCAGTAGCACAGAAGGCAGCATTGTTAGGAACAGCTAGAGTCCTGAGGAAAGCTCTCAGACTCCCTGGGAACTGGTGAGTTCCCCGAGCTGAGAGGGATACCAGCATGAAGCTGTGAGATGCAAGGATAATAATAATAATAATAATAATAATAACAATAATAATGGGCCCTAGTGGCCGAGGGGTAAAAGGCTAAACTGGGACCACTCTGACCCGGGATCGAGCCCGACCCTAAATTCAGTGAAAGTGCAACAAAAAGAAAAGGCCCTCAGCCCCGGCATAATTTAAATGGTCAAAAGTTGCGAAGAATCTCCGGTCAACAGGCGGACTCCACAATCGGGAGTGTGGACTCGATAAGTGGCAGTATAGGATCCACATAGACCAATGGACAACGGCATACGTGCACAGATGAGCAGAAAAGGATAGCATTGGAGTGTTACAGAAGAAACAGACCAGATGAGAGGGGTTATCGGAAGAGAATGTTGGAAGAATGGAAAAAAGAAGAAACAGCATTAGAAGTTACAGGGCAGAGGCTTGCAGGTCAGGTCATGTCAGAAAGTTGAATCTACATGAGAATAAGGACAAAAAGAAGAGCCGAACAGACAAAGCAAAAGGAAAATCAATTGGTAGATGTAGTAGCAGTAGTAGTGGTAGAAACAGCAGAAACTGCAACTGTAGAAACAGAGGCAGCAATCAAGGAAAGGATGAAGAAAACAGAAGTAGGTTGCCAGTACCAATAGGCATTATGAGAAGCAAATTAGCAGTAGAGACATCAAAGGTTAACAAATATGCTAAGAGTGTAACAGAGATAAACAGGTTAGTGTATGCAGGCGCATGGGAGGTGTTGAAGAATGTAGGCATTGACATGAAGAAGAAAAGACTACAAGAAGATAAATGAGACAGAAAGCCAACATGAAAGAGAAGATTGGTCAGCAAATAGGGAAGTAAGCCAGTACAGTACTATAGAAACTGCAAGAGAAGAGCTTAAGCAGAGATTAGTCACAGAAGCTGCAGAAAATATAGGGTAAGGGAAACAGAATTTGTAGAAATAGACATCAAAAGACTCTGAGTCTCACTGACAAAGAAAATAGATGGGTTAGGTTAGGGTTATGCCTAAATGTATGTTTTCAATGCAAACATTTCATGTTCTATGAAAATAATGTTAGTGTGGAAGGGAAGCAAAAAGATCCCAATTCTGTTCTAAGACAAGTGGTTGGCTTCACTCTTGTTTGATAGCAGGTTCAAATTTCAAATTCTCATTTATTTAGGCGGAAGGATGCCATATCAAAGGGAAATCGTTTGGAAGACAGTGTCAAGACTCTTGACTCAAGCGCAAACACGAGAGGTGGTTTATGAAAGCATAGCTGTATGCTAACAAAAGTCAATATCACTGTTTGTATGTAACGCACTATGTTACGGTTAATATCTCAAATCCTCAAATATTCCAATCATTCAAACAAAATATATAAATAATGATCGCATTGCAAAGGAACTTTTTCATCAATTGTCTATTAATCCAAATGTGACCAATGTAATTAATTTTAAATGCACATTCGTGAGAGAGTTCGATATTTTGGAAAAAGAATAAAAGAACATTTTGTGAATACTTAAATACAGAATTCTACTGAGAGAAATTAATTTAAACATCATAGCAAGTACAAACAACACTACATAGCAGAAGTCATCTTTTTGAAAAACGAAGATAACAATTATATTTTGTATAAAAAAATAAATTATGTTCAACTAACTTTTGTTCGAGTAAATGCATGTAGGGTAGTAATTATGTAAACTATGCAGCTAAACACAAATAAATATATAATAAATTTGAAATTTTGATGCTTGAGTGTCTTGAATGTGCTATATTATGATTGTAATGCAATTTTCAAGCACACTTAGGGCCTAGTAATATTGATTGCAAATATAAAAAAAATAATTACAAATGATGTAGATAAGAAAAGAGAAATAGCTAAATACTAGGAACCAGTAGAAATATAATAATTTGATATTACTATAATTGGAAAAAATCAAATGAACACTTTTCTTAGTTCTGCAATACTATCAGCTTCAGTAAGAAACAATAAGGGACAAAAACAAAAAAATTCCATGAAAAAATGTCTTCGAAATCTTTCGGTAAACTTTATTTTCAAAGGATGTTCTAAGAAATGATTTAATGTCGTGTTAATCTATAAAATTGAAATATAATAAGCAAATGGAAGATATATTATGTATATAATTGAACTTCATTAAACCTTGCGGTTAATAACATAAAAAACATTAGGTTCCTGAAAAAAAATTTTAGAAACACCATTAAGGTCCCATATGCTTGAACATAATATTTTCCAATAGATATAGTACTTAAGTAAAGCCATTTATTGATTCAATGTTGGAGATTGCTATTTGCCGATATTGCCGAACTATACTGATTTGACTAATTTTGAAATAGAAACATTATTTTTTTATCCACCCCATTGGTTAGATATTTATTTCGAAATTATCTACATAATTAATTAAATTTTCGGTTTTTCTAAGGAAATGCAAAGATGATATGTGAAATGTAAAATGAAATCTCCTGTCAGCATTATCAATTTTTCATAGGTGTACGACTTGCTTATATTAGGCAGACCAGGGCAGAACAGACATTCTGAAGTAATTTAACTTATTTATTCTCTTAAGTGGCTGGGCAATGTGTGACTTGATTTTACCTAATTTTCTATTATCTAATGAATCAAGGGACAGGGGTCAATGTCAATGATATGCACTGTTTTGTCTCCATTGTGCAATGAAATAAAACATACTAAATTAATCGGTCTATAATCTTTATATAAGAATCACGCATTCATACGCTTAAATTCAAATGCCTTTTTAATAACTACTTCTTCCTTATACATATACAATGCATGAATAGGCACCCCAACAAGTTATTGTCAGATATTATTTCCCTCGAAATCATTTATTCATAATCTCAAACGTATGTGCCAGAATGGTCAATCGCATATTTTTTTAGAAATGGTAAACAACTTCAGGAAGGAGACGAAACAAGCTAGCTATGACAAGCAGGGGGGGTGATCCAAGAAAAAAATTAGACTAGCTGATGCTGTAATACTAACGCGTTATTGGTGCCATGCACAAACATGTTGTTGAGTATATTTTTATGGACGTTTTTAATATTTAAGGGAACAAATGATCCGAACAGTTCCAGTGATATACAAGCTACCAAATTTTACAAATTGAAGACGGATTATATAGACCAAGAAATATTTTTGGAGTTTCATAAGTAGTTTACACACAACTGTCGCAAGGAGAATGATTTTCCAACAATTTTAATCATTGATAGACGTGGGTCTTTCATGAAAATTGAAGATGTTGAACACTGTGTTTCTAAAGCCCCGTTTACACTGGTTCAACTTCAGGAATTCGTCAAGCGAATTCAATAGAGCATGGTCGCGTTTACATCTGTTCCTCATGTTGATTTCATTTGACGATTTCAATATTGAAAGCTCCTGTTTACATTGGTTCCTTTTTTGTTGATATTTATCAAACCATTTAAAAGAATAATAAGCTAACGTCATTCATTTACTAATCTAATTAACACAGACCAGGCGTACAGAGCCGTAGCTATGGTGGGCAAAGATGGGCAATTGTCCACCTAAATATATATTTTAACCTTGCCTTTATTGTCAACTTGAAAAATGGGGAAATATGCAACTACTCAAGAGTGAGTACACTGAGAAATTCTCTATTTAACTATTGGTGACGGATTATGGTACAAGTCGATCCAGGAAAAGTTTACTTCAATATTTTTAATAGATAGTACAGCTACATGAATGAATGGCTAGGATTTTAGTTGCACAATTTGATGTAAACTGTGTAAAAGATAAAAGAAATCATGGCATAAATTTAATAAGACTTTAATTTTTCAAAGAATTTAATTTGCGAATGTCTTTGTTGGTATATTTAGTATGTATTTGTATGATCCTATGAAACGATTTCATCTTTATATATATATATATATATATATATATATATATAGATGACCGTTCATTAGTAATAATAATTTTTAAATGGTTTCAATAGCAATCTGCCATTATGCGTTTCTTTAGTTTGGTTAACTCAAGTAAAGGTCAATAAAAAAATATATGTATTTAAACTTACTCAAAATTTATATTTTGACTTGCGTAAATCATGTAAATGTGCATATGTATATTTTCATTATTCAACTAAATTTTTTTCATGTGCGAAAATGAAACTTAATAAGAAATTTGAATATTGATGAATATTTGATTTATTGAAGCATTTGTAGTTCATAAGTTTTAGAAAAATTCTATAATTTAGTCGTTTTTTGTCTATTAAAATAGAAACTTTGCTTACTTGGAGGAATTCAATAGCGAAAGGCGCGTTTACATTTGTGCGACAAGAGGAAAGTTGAACACAAAATAGATCGAAAATATATTTCGTTCCTCTCCTCCTGCGCTTCGCTTTCAATTTTGTGGGGTGTTTACATAAGGAACAGATGTAAACGCGACCAATACTGGGACCATTATATTTAAAAATGCTGGGAAAATCTTGGGGAACCAAAATATAATTATCAGGAATTACAAATGTTGGGATCTTTTAGATGTGTAACGTACTTTGAAAATATAATTACTCTATGTTCTTTGATCGTGGTTGATTCAAATCTGTCATTTGGCCTCATTGGCCACGACATAATGACTGATTCTGATCCAGTCTTGAATATCTCTGCAACTTCACAATTATGTGAAATATCACATCGTAAAGCCATCTTAAATCAAGCATAATGAGCGATTTCACGTCACTTACCACCACGTAAAATTCCTCTTGAATAGCAAGATGATGTCAAATCTCAACTAGATCAGATTATCAGCAAGGGTATTATTGATCCCGTCATTGAAATAGAGAGTGCAATCGGATAGCTGACTAAACCTTACCCGATTTCGAGTCGGTTTGGGTACTGTCAACGAATATTAGATTGTTTGAATAAAAAGGTACTTGTGTTAACTACCATATCCAAGACATTAAGTATTACCCAGACTTGTCAACGAGCCGAAAGTTCGAAGCTGAGCTCGTTTATATTTTGAGTAAGTTCGGCTCGGCTCGACTCGGCTCGGATAGGCTTGCCACATCAATCTTTCATTGAGGCTCTCTTTAGCTCGAAATTTTTTAAAAAAATTGTTCTCAAAGAATTTTTTGCATAGCTTTTCCTATTATTTAATAAACATTTCTTAATTAAGATTATAGGAAAGGCATATTGACTGCAAAAACTAAGAAAAATATCCATAATCAAATTAACAAGCAGAACTATAAATATCTTTGGTTAAAATAGAATCGTTTTGGGCTCGTTGTATATCAAATAATGTACTCAAGCTCGGCTCGGCTCGGCTCGGCTCGTTAGAAGCTCGGCTCGTTGACATGTCTGGTACTACCAAACATTTGATGTGCTTAACAATATCAGAAATTACTGATTTTGATCAACATATATTTGGAGAGATCCAAAATGTTAAACAACGACTAAGTCAATATCTATGTTTTGGGTCGGATTAGGTTAGAGTTAGGGTTAGTTATAAATTTTCGGGTCTGTTACGGGTAGTGAATATTTTGATCGGGTCCCCTGAAGTCATACCGTCACTCTCTAGTTCTGAATGGACATATCCTATCGTAATTGCAAAAAAGCCAAATAGAAAAACTTCGTATAACTTGTGACTAAAAAGAAACTGGAGTGAACAATTGGATTATATAAGATGCTTATCAGATGCCTAACATTCAGGAAATTCTCACAAAAAGTCTTTAAGTATTTTGATCGTATTGATCTAAAAGATGGATATTTTCAAATCAAGTCAACCTATTACAACACTAACAAAACCGTGGAGATTATTTCGTTTCTTCCGATTACCTGAAGAAGTTCCTACTGAATCAGAAATTTTCCAACTAGTTATTGAAAACATATTGGACCCTAGATGACATTCTTCTACCTGCACCGACTAAGACAAATCTTGTTTCAAATGTATCAGTTAAAAGTCAAGCAACCTCAGGCAAGATTTTTAAAGATAAATCAGTTTTCAACAGTTGTCCGATTATAAGATATATGTTGAAAAATAGAACCGTTGCACCTGACCCCAATAAAGTTGCAATTTTGGAACAATTAAGAAACGCACGTGACAGAAAGAAACTTGCAAATTTGTTCTCGATGTTTCTTCCAAATTTTAGTAAAATCAAAGAGCCCTTAAATTCACTTCGAAGTAAAAGCACAGAGTTTTTATGAAAATAAACTCAAGAAGAGGATACAAATTAACAAATAACAGCGATTGGGAGCTATCCCATATTAGTAGCGTATAATCCGTCTACAGAATAAACACTCACTCAAGAGGGGAGATTAATTCACTGCTTGTCAAGAGCCTTATCTAACTCTGGAAAAACTATGCTCAAATAGAAAGGGAGTCATTGCAGATTATCTGTGCCACAAACAAGTTAACCCATTTTGAGATTATGACAGACCACCGTCCAATGGAATTCATTTTAAAATAAAATTCAAAGTTATCCAAAAAATCTGCGCGTTCATTGAGATGGGCGATGAAATTAATGGAATATGACCATGATGCTTCATACTGCAATCCAAGAAACATTGAGCATGCATACTGCTTAGTTCGAATGCATTCCATTAAAATGAATGAAGATGAAATGTCAAATATTAATGTTTCTTGTGAAGTCATTGCTAGTGGCCATCATTAGAACGTACAGTAACACAAGTAATTCATTTGTGTGAAGTTTCTCAAAAAAGAAAATCCTCGTACTTTCACTCACACTCAACGCACAAATGGCAATCAACTGTACTTCCATTTGAAAGAGCTCATATTGATTTCGCCCAAAGTGATAAATTTTCAACAAAGTAAAAATTTCACCAACCCGTAGTTAGTTAAACTAATCTAATAATGAATTATGGGACCTTATTGATTTTTACCTTTAAAGGTACAGTGGGCAGTGAGCAAGTCATTTGCAATCGAGAGTTACAATTAAATATGGTGTTATTGTTGAGATACCTAGATCCTTAGAGATTTTATTTACAGAATTTATACCACTGAATCAACATTCAATGCTCAATGGCACTTGCATTGATACAAAATAGACGACTTAAATTAATCAACGTTAGTGAATTGATATGTGAACTACTAACCTCTTCGCACAACTGTGCAGAGTAAATCAGCAAAGCTCCCAATAGCACTGCTGTTAATAGCAAACAGCAACCAAGTGCTGTTTAAAACAGCTAATATAATTCATGCATATTCACCTACTATCTGTGTTCACACTTCATCAATGTCTTTCAATCCCTTCAACAGCGCATCAAAAACAGTTAAATTTCAGATTGATAAAGATAATTGCAACAAAAAACATCAACAAACCCCATTGATTGAGGGCCCTAGTGGAAGTTGTATACATTTCTTTGAAAGCGTAACATCCTCGCTTCCAGCGCTTGTCATATATTATATCACAAATTAGTTATCCATTTTTTTGCAAGCATTATATCATAGCATGGAAAGCTTGGCAAGCACTACACAATGTTGTTTAATATTGAATGCGGAAGTTTGGGTGGTAACTACCAGCTAAATTTTTTACATACAACCATGGTTTGAAAGAATAATTGACAATTTTTATTTTGACTTTTTCTGATTTTGCTTTTAGCTTTGTTGTTCAGGCGGGGGTTAGCCCCTCCCCCTGTGGCTAAGGGTCTGAATTGCACTTTCTAAGAATGAGTATTTGATATATTATAACTATAAACTGCAATTTGCTTTGTTAAAAGCTGGATATGTGTTCTAAAAATGAATGTCATTTTATAACAAGAACAATTGTTTGTCATGAAAAAAATAAATTCCATATTTGATTGATCTCTTCCACAGGGAAAGATCATAAGTCTATTAAAAAATTTTATTAATGATTATTCACAAACTTTTTGCTAATAAAATATTTTAAGTAAACATCTATTTCCAATTATTTTACTTGTTTCACTTCCTTACATTTTAAATAACCAACCCTTTAATTTATTAAATATACGTAAAAATAATTGATTACTTTTAATAAACGCAATTTGCATTATGTTAAAAATACAATTCAACTTTATATACTGTAATGTTAATTAACAAGAAAAAGCGAAAGAAACATTGAAATATCAACATATATTGTAAAAAATAGCATCAATGATATATTAAAACACTTTATGAAATAGTCCACTATTGATGATATGAAGCATTACGATTCCAAAGGATAGCCTTTGCATTGCATGAATTGTCAGCCTAGACAATACTATATTGCTGGGTTTTTCGGCTACATACCACATTGAAAACACTTTCGAGGAAAACTCTTCATTGCAATTTCAGTAATTTTCTTAAAATATTTACTGATCACAAAAAGCATCTCTGTATATGTGCGTTATTTTGAATGAAGATGATACATCTTCCATCTTCCGCCTATCGTTTTATTAATACAACATGTAGGAGGCACATCGCCATTATTCTATTTTCCCCGCCTTTAAACATCTAAATATATTTGTACCAAAATTATTACTGACTGAACAAGATATAAAATTGAAATTTAATAGAAAATGAATAAATTCGAACATTAAAATGTATAGAGAAATATTTAAAAAATACTTAGAAAATATGAACTATTATATATATATATATATATATATATATATATATTGAAATTTAAATGTAATGATCCTATTACTCAGGTCATTTGCTCTTCAATGGTGATTAAAAGTTTATTATTTAATAGTATTAATGTTTAATAAGTAATAAATGGGAAAACTTTGTTTAATCTCATAAACACACATGTGTTGTATTGTGTGTTGAAGTGCGTTCTGTGCGATTATGCAGATATACCATTGTACTATGATATACAATTTCTCAACATTATTTAATTAGCCGAACAATTAATGATTTGGTTGTTTATATGTGACAAATTTATTTCTAAAGAATAAAAATTTTTAAAGTTCACAAAATAAGTGCAAATAACATCAATTGGTAATTACTGATGTATATATATATATATATATATATATATATATATATATAATAAGATCGCTATAGAGCTATAATCTTTGGGGTGGAAACTAGTACAAAAATGTATTAATACTTGAAGATATTTAAAATTATATTAGTAATAATATAAGCTGTTAAGCAATGCTAGTTGCTCTTTCAAATAACTATATATTTACATTTACCTAATTATATGAATAATGTTTTAAACCAATCACTTTCTAAAGTTCATTATGTGGGTACAAACCAAAATATAATATTTGCATAACAATGTTTTTAATTGTAGTTGCAAGTATAGTTTCAGTGGTTTTACCTTTACTAAAGAAAAAAATGGATGAAGAAAATTATTTAAAATATAATTAAGTCTTTCATAATTAGTCACATAGTCTCCCCAATTCGTTTCGACCGTCCCACCATAAAATATCCTACTTCAAGCGATCTCTGACCTGATGGCTACACATGTGGTATAGTGTGTACTTATAATTGCATTTGAGTTACATAAGCATTCGTCAAATTCCTTAAATCCTGACTTCCTTGAAATTTGAATGAATGCATAAGAATTTTAACTATTAATTGGTACACGATGATTTATTATTCAATAATATTTTGAATGAAAAATTTCCCTTTTGTATCTGTTAACAACATGCAAATACACAAGAAATTGACACGCGAGTAATGCTCACAAATTGGATTTTAAATAAAGTAATAGTTTTTTTCTGTTTTTTGGTATTTTTCAGTTATCATTATCATGTAGTGTAAATAAGAAAATTTTATTGGTATTTGAAAAAATTAAGTTAATAAATAAACCCTATTAATTGGAACTGTTCGTTTTCTATGCTTTATTCAATTTATTGTTTTGTTATTTAATGGAATTTGCAACTAAAAAATATCAA
This sequence comes from Hofstenia miamia, assembly GCA_900660155.1. Taxonomy (NCBI): domain Eukaryota; kingdom Metazoa; phylum Xenacoelomorpha; order Acoela; family Hofsteniidae; genus Hofstenia; species Hofstenia miamia. Next base: position 1,447,220 of record CABFPE010000057.1, on the reverse strand, counting down.
CAGGTCGACCTGGAAGATGTTACTCTAGCACATATTACAAGAAACATAAAAACTCAGACGTTGAATAATTTGCAAGTTTAAAAATTATTTTGATTTTTTTAAAACAAGTAATGAATTACTAACATCAGTGAATAATCAATATGTGCAATTAAATGAATTTCATTGGCTGGAGCAGAATATCAAATAATTAAACACTAAAATAAAAATACGTTATCTTTTGAGATGGTAAAAAGGTTTTCTTTTATTTAAATAGCCTTAGATGAATCTGTTCAATAAATAGCTCAAGTTTGACATTTTAAGGTTACATGCCTATTCAGAATGATGTCATATAATAAAGAAATGAATCACTTGTTTTTTAGAATGCCGATAGTTCGTCATTGGAAAATGAATATAATTTTCAATTCATTGCGAATTTTTGGTGCATTTATATCTTTAAGATCTTTATATTAATAAACGAATACAAAATATGCGTATATTCAAAACCTTTTTTTGCAAGTTAAAGTTGCTTCATCAAGTTAAAAATTAAATGTGCTCATATTTTTACTAATCAATCTTTAATATTAAAATATGTAAAGTTCAACGAAAATGAAATATTTCATTTCTATTTAGATGAGAATGGGAAACGGGTCAATTATTTTTGAACCGCCACCCAAAAAGAACCTGTTTAGCAATAGTACGCAGTTTGACCCAACCCGACCGGACCTATCTAACACTAATCCCTGACCTGTCTCGATCAAAAATATTGATAGAATAAGCACACAAAAATATTTCATAAATGTAAAAAAGCAAATTTAAAATAATTATAATCGATTAGTCTTTTAAAATTTCAAGATTTGAAAATATTTGACATGTTGAACCTGTAAGTGGTGCATATTTGAAAAAAAAATTTGGGTGATGAAAATACAGTGATCATGACTCTACATATGTAAGTACCTGCAAAACTAATGTATAATAATGCAATAAAAACATTCAAAAATGTCGAAATTTATGTCTACATGTATGTAGGTATAAAGATGTGCAATTGTAGATTATTCAAAGACTAAAATGAATATACATATATTTGGGGTTCTCATATTTGCTTAAATTTTTTTAATTTAGGTTCTTAATGTGGTGAAATTCAAGCTGTTTTTTCGAATTTGGAGTATTGATCCGCAATAATTAAATGCATTAAGATCTTCAATTTTGAATTAGTGCCAACAATTCATTGGGGAACGGATGAAAGTACCTTATTTCCATTACCGCCTAACGTTAATGCAAAGTAATAGCAAGAAATAAATTCAAGTACTAAACGAAAATCCTCTCAACCTGATAAAACGTTTAAGAAAATTTTACATACATTTTACAAAAATAGATTTTCTAAATTTTTTCGAGTTACTTTGTTATCATGTTGTAAGAATTATTATTTCAAAAATAACATTTAATCTAAATGTACATTAAAAAAATTAATGTAAATATATACAAATTAGTAAAAATATTTCTCTAATATAGGTAAAGAAACTGTTTTAAATGCTGCTAGAAACTAAACTTAAGCTCATGGAGATTTTCTGAGAATATCGGAAATTCACATTTAACCTCTGTAGAACAACTTTAAAAAATTAAATCGCCATTTTGTTCGAAGCATTTAAGGAATTCTCCCAATTCAGTTTCCGCTTTTAATTACAAGTGTTAAATGTTTTATTTTTTACAAAAATGGATGTCAAAAGTAGAAAGTAAAAGTTGTTTTAATAAGAAAAAACGTTTAAGAGATTGAATGACTCCTCATTGTAAGTTTGAGGGTTGCTTTCATTTCAAGACACATTTGACTGGTTTGATGTTGCAACGGAATATAAGCGTACATTCGTCACTAATTTGTTCTACGTTTAATATGTTGTCCTAAATTTTCACAAAAATATTTTTCTTAAATGCCATTGCGCACAAAATAAACTTCATTATTTTTGTTTAAAATTTAAAGATTTTTTGGGCTGCATAAGAGAGTTGCTTGTAAGTTGTAATTCAATACCTTTCTTTTCTTTTTAACTAGAGAAGATGCATTTACCTCCCGCTTAATGTTAAAATTTAAAGTCACGATGATACGAAGGCGATATATGTGTATAGAAAAATGTTCGGAAACTTTTTATTGGTTTTGCTCACACTGGACTAATCTCTTGCAGTGTTTCCTGAATCATAATACATGTCATGCTTCTATACTTATAAGTTTGAAATCTAAAGTACTAAAAATGAGATTGCAACGCAGAATTCGGGAGTGAAAGCCTATACTTTTAGTTGTATAATTAATGCAGTTATGTGAATCATAGTTCTTCGGATTCAAACTTGGGAAACAATGAATGTCCATAATGATGTATAACTTTGCCTTTTCCTCAACATTAACAGTCTATGTAAATTCGAAAACACAAACCAGAAACCGAAACTTAATTATTAGCAAACAATTTTAATTTGCGTCGCCATAATTGATTTTATTTCTGTGAAATGTCATCTTAAAGCGTGAGAGTATTTCGTGAATATGCCATTTTCGACAGCTAGACAATTTTTCAGAAATCCTTGATGCTTTGATGTTAAATTTAATAATATGAATATTCTTAATTTCTCAACACAGAATACTTTATTTAGCCAAACACAAATAATAAGTTAGTGGATGTCTTTGTGGCTCTCATACTAATTTGTTATTCATAATTAGTTGTTCTCAATGTGGAAACAACTAGGCTCGACTGAAACAAGTCGTGTTTTGTCAGTGACCACCACTTGACAATTCATAACTTACGTGTAATAAAGAAAAACAATATTTTGTTTCAAATGTAGAAATTGCTAGAAGTTTACATTGCTTTTTAGAATTCAATTAATAATTAATTTCGTTGTTAGGCATTGTTGCCAATGATAAAAATAGTGTAAGTATATAAATTTCATTCTTAAGTCTACGTTATAAATTATATATATATATATATATATATATATATATATATAGTTCCGATAGAAGCAGTTAATATATCTGGTTATCATATTGAGCGTAACGATAGAACGAAATCCAAAGATAAAAGAATTCCATTTGAGAACAATGAGCCTTCAATTGAAAATGCATGGTTACGATTTATACCCAACTGAGCACAAGCAATGTAAGTGGATACATAGTTTGTGTAGTTTACCACCCTCACTGGGATAAAGAACATGAAAAGGAATTTAAAAGCTATCCACGTGAAAGTTTGGATTTCGTTACCCATAAATTCACTAATGATATCATTATTCTAGCTGGTGATTTCAATGAAATGAAAACTAATTTCCTCATTAGAGAATACCAAGTACAACAATTGGTAGATTTTCCCACAACTGTGGTAAAATATTTTAAAATATTTTTATTAACAGGAAATCCGTTTTTATGCTACCCCAGCCTCTTCCAAATCTTGGAGGAAGTTAACATTTACGCATAGGCCTGAAAAGTTTGGAAACAAGTAACAAACCAAGTGTAAGCCAATTCATGCGGAGAACAATCAGAGACGAAGCTAAAAGAATGTCTTTTGGTACAATATTGACAGAAACAAATTTCAACTATACTTATATGTACTAAATTTTCAGAATCATGGCAAGAATTTGCTCATTACATGATAGTAACAATTGATACCTGTTTTCCAAAAATCATGGTTGAAATGAAATCAAATGATAAGTCTTGGTTTGAAGAAAAATCACGAAAACTTATTGAGAGATGTCAACTTGGGCTCAAACATGACGGATAAAAGATTTCAGAAAGTTTCGCAACTTTATTAACCGTGCAGTTACAGCTAAGAAGAAACACTTTTACAACCAAAAAATTAAATCTTTCAAAGAAACTATTCAAGGAGATGGTGAAAATCAGTAAACGCTTTTCAGGAATAAATAGTGGTGAAAGGAGTAAAATGTTACCAATAGCCACAAATACATTACAGTATTCTCAAATTGATTTGGCAAACCTTATTAACGAAGAACTTGCAAATGTAGCAAAAAATTACGACCCAAGTACCAACTACGAAAGATTACCTAATAATGCTCATGACAATCCACTACAAGTCACTGAGTAAGAAATCTACAAAAACCTCAATTTACTATCCTATAAAAAAACAGCTGGACCAGACATTGATGGAGTGACTCTTCCTAATTGAATTCAAAAATATTACGCATCTATAATTAATATATCTCTAAAGTTATCATGTGCAACACCGTTTACCGCTGCAAATGATACATGTGTACCAAAAAATAAGGTCATTTCTTCACTTGTGAGAGATATTCAACCATTATCAATGACTCATCAAATAGGAAAGATTATTGAAGACATTGTTTTGGAAAAAAGAACTTAAGCCCAAAATTCTAGACCCGCAGATATTTGGAGCAGTTACTCATAAATCTACATGTTTAGCACTAATAGATATTTTGCATAAATTGTATGAATCTCTTGATAAAGGAAGTTGCTATATACACGCACTTATGTTTGATTATAAGAAGGCATTTGATTTACTAAGCCACCCACTTCTCAAAGAAAAACTTTTGGAATCTAAACTTAAGCACATACATGTATACTCTAAATTGGATACTTTCATTACTGACTAATAGAAAACAGAGAGTGCATTTACTAGATGGAACCCTATCGTCTTGGAAATGCATCATTGCAGATGTGCCACAAGGCATTAAGCGGGGCCCCCGCTCTTTTTACTTTTGATTAACAGCCTACTATCAAAAAACCCGAATAGACTTAAATATGTGGATGATACCACGTCAGTAAAAACAAAGAAATCAAAGCACATGATATTCTGAAAGAAGATACCAAGTGGAGCCAATCTTATTTGATGTCCCTTCACCCTAGTAAATGTCAAGAATTGACCACTTCATTTCTTAAAAACTTAGAAAATCCAAGTGAACTACACTATGATGAAATTGAGGTAAAGCGGTGTAATAGTGTGAAGCTATTAGGTATCATTTTCTAATCAAATCTTAAGTGGTATAAATACAAACCATTTTATTAACGAATATATTTCATAAGATTAGTAATACGACATGGAATTAGAAGTTAAGGAGGCATTCATGATGTATTCATCTATTATTCGATCAATTTCGGAATATTGTGCTCCTATCTGGCGTACACCAATTACTAAGGCACAATCACTAAAAATAGAACGAATATAGAAACGCGTATTTCGACTTATATTGCCCAATATGAAATATGAAGAGGTATGTCAGGTACTTTGCACTGATACTTCAGAACACCGCCGTGACAATATATGGAATAATCTTTGGCGGCGCATGCAAAACAGTAATTATCTACTGCACTATCTATTACCAAATCCGCGTCAACTAAAATATATGTTGCGTTCCCATCGAGAATCAACAGCTGCATGGAATACTGTGAAACTAATTCTTTCATTTTTTTTCCAGTTAGCAAAGTACTTCCCCTTTAAGTACCAAAGTCTAAAAGGTTATATATTCAAACTTCATTTGCTTGCTATGCGATTATTGTTTGTTTATTTGTTTGTATGTTACTTTGACCATTGCATTTATTTATTTCTTTAAAATATATATATTTATATATTTATTTATAAAATTATATATATATATATATATATATATAAATACATATATAAGCACTTAGAGATTAAATCGATCAAAATATCATTATTGGAATGTCTTAACAAAGTTCAGGCATTCATGAGGTCATTAAAACGTTCTTTTATTAATATATGATTTTGTACTGTAAATTGAACTTATATTTTTTAATCTTCACCTGCAAACATGTCGAAATATTATGGTAACATACTTGATTTCAGACCAAACACTAGTGCTCTGATTTCATCAGTAATCTATGAATCTAAGAAAAATACAATTGCTTAACTTAATAAGAAGTACAACATTTAAAATTAAACCTTTTGGATAAAGGGCGTTAGAGGATTTCCCAAATGCCATGATGACGTCATAAAAGACTTAATGACTTCCTGAAAATTCCTAAGACGTTTTATCATCGATAATTAAGTCGATTTTGGCTTTGAGGTGCAAAAAAGCAAGAATGTAATAAATTACATATTTGATAACAGAGAATTTCCCAAATTACAGCAATATTAAGTGCAAAATTTCATAAATTTCGAGGAGGATCTAAAATTCAACCGATTTTAAAATTTTGTTTGCGCAGTAGCATTTAATCCAAAAATTGCACCACATCAGGTTGTTCAAACGTGATCAAAACATGAAAGACCCTAGCTTACATCACATCAAGCAGTGGTGGAAGTGGAAGTGGGTCCACCCGACCTGCAGGGCGAGTTAGGTCAGCTTTTTGTCGGGTCTGGGTCGGGTGGAAGGCTTTTCTTTAATTTAGATCATGCTGGGTTATTCAATAACGTTGACAACATTGACATTAATTACAAACCACAGTTAAAGGTTTTAAAGCCTATTTTATATGTGTTTGGGTAACAAGTTGTCGTTTTCAAAACTAATCTTTATTTAGATTATTCTAAGCTACCTTAAGCACTAGCCTGCACTCCATAGAATACATTTTTTAAGCTCCGTCAAAATTTTTGTCATGGTAAGATATAGACGTGTTTAGAGTGAAAGCTACTTTCATAAATGATCAGTTGGGCAATCTGGAGATATTTGTTTTCATACTATTATATTATACTCCACCATTTTATTAAATTTATTTTGTTAGGTTTAGTTTGGTCTAAACTCCATAAAATATTAAACCATATTTTTTATAGATAAAAACGAAGCTTCAAATAATTGATTTATGTCATGAGCCGAAAAACCAGTATTCTTGCGATTAACCATAAGAGAAATTGCCTCCTAGTAAAAGCAGCAAGCAAATCATCGACATGATTCTCGAATTTCAAATCCGCTTGCAGTGCTTTAGATTCATCGTTACAGGAGTAACATTGCATCTTTCTTTTAGACTACCTTTGTGAAAATAAAGCAGTTGAAAATCAATTCGACAGACTTGTCCCCATTAATAGGAATACATGCCTCCCGAGCTTGTCTCATCCGCATAGGATAAGAACTTAGCAGTGTCATGAACTGAGGCGAGTGATGTAGACTTAACGCTCCAAAAGATGTGCTTCGTTAACTGTGCCTTCAGGTTAATAACACTCCAAGTGGATTCGCATGATTTCAAAACAATTCTCTGTCTTCGGATACTTAGAAAGGAGTTAATTGGGTAACTTCCAATTTGATTCCATTTTTCATCAATCTGCCAAAAAATGCGAGTAATTCATTATTACAGTTTATATACTTTATAAGTCGAATATTCAAATTTAGCATTTAAAAATCTTTAAAAATGTAAAACAGAATGCTGCTTGTTCCTCACTAGTTTCACAATTTATATGTTGCCAATATTTTCACCATTTTTACTTTTGAAAGATTCACATTTTAAAAAACCTAGAAATTATTATTGTAAAGATGAGTTACTGTGCTCTCTTGAAAAGAAAATTCATATTGAGCCTGAGAATTATTTTTGATAGTTACATTGGCTAACAGCATGCTGACGCATAAAGTCAAAAAGAATGAATGCAATTATCTGGAAATAATTCTGTTTTTACTGAGGAGCTACGGGTGGTAAGGCTCTTAGCATTTATTTTGACACTTCCTCAGATGCTTACTGTTGATGTCACTCCTAATTATCGTTTTCAGCTTAAATTTCAAGATTTAATAAAGGATATGTTTTGATGATTCAATATAGACTTTAAAATATTTTTGTTCACGAATGTGCGAATTATTGGAATACGATAACTTCATTGAAATCTCTATTTAATAGGCTAAATTTTTTTAACTAAAGTACTTATAATTCATTGAAAAATTCCGATTTGGACTATTAAACTGCAGTTATTTTTCAACAATCACCGGGTTTGGCTTAATACTCATAAAGAATTTTTTTAAATTTATAGTTTCATCTTAAAAACAAGAAAATTCCAAGTAATTCAATAAAATTAGAAAAATAAGTACATTAGTAGTTCAAAATCTACAAATTTTAATAAAAATAGAAGCCCAAGAAATGAATTTCATTGCAGTGCACGGCTTTGCCATTCTAGAATAATGATAACACCTGAACTGATAATTTTTTATATTCTTCAATTTCATTATTATATATTTAAGCTAAATTTGCCTAAGTTCGTCACACAAACTTTAATAATTTCGCAAAAACTTTTAAACGCTTACAACTCCAGAACTAATAAAATACCTAGAATCTGAAGACATCACAGGATTTATAATTTTGTCCTCTTTTATTTTCCCTTTAGCTAGTGCAAAGTCACCATATTGCTTAGGGATGTCTGAACAAGACTTGAGTTGTAAATTTACAGAAAAAATTGGCTTAAGGGTTTTAGACCGCTTAATTATCTTAAACACTAGGTATGGGAAGAATTTGAATATGTATACTAAAACCGAATTTCTTATTGAAAAATAGCAGGATTTTATATCCCTCAGCCACATCAATAAGTTTATATCACAAAAATTTAAAAGACCACATTTACCCATAAATATGCTCATATAAAGGATTCTCGAAACTCTTAATAACGTTGGAGACCAAATGTTTTCAAGTGGTAAGGCTAGGATAATTTTTTCTAATTGATTTATTACATTTATTTGATCTACTTTCGTTGCTTAGCTTATGTTCATAAAAACAGATATTCGTTTTTTCGAAAGTTTTCTATAAATGATGAAAATGTTCACAATATTACGTTCAAACTGAAAAAAACCATTTGTTCAAACAATTATGCCGCTTGACTCAAGTGTACTTATTATTTTTAACTCAAAATACTAAATATCTTTTGTAAGTTGGAGTTTCACCATATTAATTATTTAAGAACTCATTGAACTGATGATGGGTATTTATTTTTATAGTTTTCCTTTCTTTGCTAAAAATATTGATGTTATATTTACAATATAAATAATTTGCCTGTCTACATGATCTATGAAAAAATTCATGATCAGTTTTAGCATTAGTCTTTCTTTTAAAACTAAATAACTTTTGCCTTCTAAATTTAGAAGAATAATGAGAATTCTTAAAGTCATTAGTACATTTTAATACGCTAAATAAATGTTTTTTTTGACACTGTTGCAAGATATACTGTACATTTGAGGAAGAAATTTCATCAATGTGTGGATGTAGATACAAAATAATCAATTATATCATTAATAGAAGGAAGCAATTCCCAGTGATCCAGAATCAAGAGAATTGCTATAAAGGATTTCCATCTTAAAACCGATCAGTGTGAAAATAAAGACAATTTTTTTAAACAACATTAGAACAATGACTCCAAGCCTATAATTAAATTTAGAAATAATGTCACACACATTTTGCAATGTAATATTGAACGTTTGTGAAAAAATATCTTTGTGTGGAATTAGTGGCAAGTATATTAACTTTTTTTCAATGGAAATTTCAATTTCTTTAGGATACATGCAAATTCTTCCCAGTGCTATCCATCACAGAAACATCAGCAACAAATAACTTCGGCTACTCTTTTTCTTTTGATATATCACCAAAGCCTTGTTGATGTGCAAATGTCTATAATAGTTTTTAAGTATTGAGCATTTCTTTGAAAAAATTCAAATTTAACAAAAATTCCTACAGTTTGGGATCAAAGAGAAATATGAATAATTTTGGTTTAAAATTTTGTATGATCGCTAAAACAAATAAATTTTTCCAGTTATTCGTCATATTAAATCTCAAAACATTGGGGACTCACAAATACAAACACCAATATGCAACCTTTGCTTCTATCACAAAAATGAAATAGAAATTCAGAAATAGAATTGTGGAAAAAGCTTCCTCCTTTGCTAATACGTGCCTAAACGTGTGTTCCCACTATCGACTTTTATCATCTGTCAAGAAATCGGTGATAAAAGTTGATAGTGTGAACACTCTATCTGCTTTTTTATCGGCTGATAAAAGTCGATAGTCTGAACGCGCCATCCGATTTTTTGGCAAAACAGCCAAATTACTGTCATCTGATAATTTATCAGCTGATAAAAGTCGATAGTATGAAAATAGTCGAATAGCTACTTGAAACTAATTGCTTACTTCTCAAGTAGGGAACAGACTTCCAAAACGTAAATTATTGTCGTTGAAATATTTCAACTTCAAAATATGTAAACATTGTTTACATTCCAAGTCAAACCAATCCATAAACAGATTTTGTTGTTTTTCTTACTGTCAATCAAAAGATGATAATTTATCATCTGATAAAAAATCGATAGTCTGAACGCTCTTCCAACTCCGCATTTTCTGATAAAAAATCGAATGATAAAAAATCGCCAATGTGAACGAAAATAATTGCATTTTCGATTAAAATCTGCTGATAAAAGTCGATAGTGGGAACACACCTTAACAATAATAATAATAATTTCGAATAATGCTAATCAATACACCATCACACACACAAATATATATATATATATATATGTATAGTTTTGAAAATTACATGTTGTTTGAAGTTTTATACTTTTTATTTTTAGCAATAATTTGCTTTTGATTTTTATGGAATTAATTTTTAATAAATTTTAAGTATATATAGAGATGTAGTAAACAGGGATCCAACATGATTAATCGTCAACACGATTAATCGAGATTAATCGGATAGATTAATCTATCGTTCTGGTCAAGTAGATTAATCGTAAACAGCGTGCTCGATTAATCTAGATTATTCTAATTAAGTTGATGCTTATGCATTCAGTTACGTGTCGTCATTTTTGGTTTGATATCTTATCTATGGCCACTCTTCGTGTCGGTCATATGTTTTACAAAAGAAAACCTTAACACCGGACATAGAAGAAGAGCGTGATGATTAGGCATCTAGCATACTTAGGAAGCGTCGGATGTCGCCTAATTCTATATATAAAGATCCTCGATTTTATCAAGCCAACTTCTAATCAGGTTGAGAGACTGTTCAGCAAAGCTGGATATGCTCTATCTGATTTCCAAAATCGTTTATTACCCCTCGACTTAGAGATCCAACATTTCTTTACCCTAACAAGCACATGTGGAGTAAAATGACTTCAGGAAATAATCTCAAATAACAATAATAGTTGATATTTTCTATTTTGAATATCTTTCAATTGATATATTGTAATTTGGATATTTTTAATCAGAAGTAGATTAATCTACGATTAATCGCGATTATTAATCTCCTGGCAGCAGCGATTACGATTAATCTATCGCCAAAATTTTTTTTCATACGATTAATCGCGATTAAAATCTAACGATCCCTGATTTGCATTATTTATTCTGTTAATTTGACTGTAGATGTGAGCTTACTTACGACAACATCATTCTAACCCTTTAGATGCTATTCAGGATGTGGTTTAGATTACTTACCTAGCTCATTTTAGAGAGATTATGGTAAAGAAATATCTTTCATGTTTTTTCTACTTTTCAAATATTTGTGGATGCTTCCAATGATTTTGGAAAACAGCAAAAATAATTACATTGCTTTAATCAAACAATAGAAGTAATTTGCGTAGTTATAAATCATTCTCTATTTTATAAAAACTTTCTTTGCTTTTTGAAAAATAAATATTTAAAGAACGTTTTACTGTTTTACAACTTTTGAATTACTTAAATAAAGTTTATCATTATCATGACATAAACTATCCATTGCATTCATTTTATCTTGACTTTAGCAAAGCATTTGATAAAGTGTCATATTCATTATTAAATGATAAACTTAAAAATATTTTTGGTATTTCTAGTCATTTATTAGCATTAATTACATCATATTTATCAGGAAGATCTCAATGTGTCAACATAGGTAACACTATATCAACTACATTACCGGTGCCTAGTGGAATTCTTTAAGGCTCTTCCCAACTAATATAGTTACGCTTATTTTGGATCTTTATTAAATTTTCGCTTAAATCACGCTCTTTTCTGCGATTTATAATCCCATTTACTAGACACGCTGTATGAGAGCTTAAAATTGCCAAAATAAAGCCACTTAAATTTGGTCATTCAACTTTGCCCCTGCTTTCAGAGGTCATAATGTAAACAAACATGAATTTCATAAATTATATAGATGCTTAGGACCACTTTTATCTCTTTGCTTTATATATGACCTTCCATCTGCATGCTAAAGCTAATTTCTGTTTATATTTGCTGTTGACTATAAATTGCTTAGCTCGATGATTTATTCGACGTGCGGAAATGATTTACCATTTAATAAAGACTGGGCTTTGAATAACAGCATGCTTTTTAATTTGAATAATCTATTTTAATAGCATTTATGGTAGATGATTGTCCTCCTTTATCGTTCAGTGGAAAAACGTTTTATCCTACAAATGAGGTTCATGATCTTAGTGTCTATATTACATCTAAATTGTCATGGTCTCAACATATTGATAAAAAAATCTCCAAATCTTGTAAGGTATTTACTTTTGTCGAAAGATGTCTTCCATTTAGCACCTCAACAAATTGTAAAATAATGTTGTAAAAATGTATGGTTCTTTTATTTAAATGTATGCTTCACCCGAATGGTATGCAAATTTAACAGATGTGCTTAAGCTCGATTGTTTTCAATCAATTTGTACAAAGAGGATCACTACAGGCATTTAGTATAAAAAAATCGTCTTTAATAGTTGAAAACTTTCCAGATTTCTGTACAACTACAAGTAAATGATTTGTTATTTAAGAATAAATTAGTAAATGACAAGTATGACACAAATATTTTCAACTATATTTCGCTTATTCTCCAAATTATAAGAACCTGCATTCTCAAAATGTAATGTTCTCTCGAGTTAAGAAAACTTGTAAGCGGAAGACAGATATATTTTAGTTTAATCGTGTATGTCATTAGGTTAATTTTCTTCAAAGAACAGCTAATATTAATATATTTTATGGTAATTCGATACTTAAGACTATGCTGTTTGAATATGTCATTGAACATCTCAACCCTAAATTTAATGAAAACTATCATTTTTCTACAATTTTCTTTAAATTTCTCGACTTGTATCCATAATTGTAGTGCTATATTTATGGTAATAATGACATTTCCATTTATTTTTAATATTATCATTATTATTATTATTATTCTTGCATCTCACAGCTTCATGCTGGTATCCCTCTCAGCTCGGGGAACTCACCAGTTCCCAGGGAGTCTGAGAGCTTTCCTCAGGACTCTAGCTGTTCCTAACAATGCTGCCTTCTGTGCTACTGCTCCTCCCCACTTTGGTACTCCCAACTCCTCCAAGTATCTTTTATGCTTCTTACTCACTGCTCCTAGTGCGCCTACTACTACCGGGACTACTTCAACTTTCTTTAACTCCCATAGTCTTTCTATTTCCTCTGCTAACTCTCTGTATTTGTCTATCTTCTCTTTCTCCTTGCTTTCTACATTTCTGTCTTTTGGTACTGCTATGTCTATCTCTGTTCCTAATATTTTCTCTTTGTGTACCACTACTATGTCTGGCCTCCGTGCTTCTATCACCTTGCTTGTTTGTATGTTGTCTTAACCTTCTCATTTTCTATGACGCCCTGTGGCTTGTGCTCATACCACTTGTCTCCTGCTTCTAACCCATGCGGCCTGCTCAAACTCCAGTGAACCATTCTTCCCACCTTGTCATGCCTGAACCTATACTCATTCTGTGCCAACTACTCACACCCTGCTATCAGATGATCTACTGTCTCCGCCTCTTTCTTACATAGCCTACACTTATCACTTACTTCTACTCTTCTGTCTATATGCTTCTTCACCCAGTTTGTTCTTATTGCTTGCTCCTGTGCTTGCATGATCAGTGCTTCTCTTTTTAGCCCTGCCTTCTTTAACCACTTGTTGCTCTCTTCTCTGTCACACATTTCTGTGTTCCTCCAGTATTCTCCATGCATTGC
>CABFPE010000057.1:1412606-1430710 GCA_900660155.1 Hofstenia miamia | reverse complement strand
ATATATATATATATATATAAGAGAGAAGGGTCGAGAATTTATGGAAAAAATATTTAGAGAGATGTTTGGAATATAAAATGTTTCTTAGTTGAATTATATTATATTTGAAAGTCTGCCAAAAGTATTTTATTAATTATCTTAGCTCTGTAGGTCGAAATTTAAAGTTTATTTAGTAATTGTTTTTAATTTATAATTTTGCGGAAATAGAATTGCGGTTTTTTAATGACTACTAAATAATTCACAAACATAATTTAGAGAATAAATCAAATGAACGTGACGTTTCAATTGCAGATTAAAATTAAAAAAATAATTTATGAAACGAATTTTGCTAATACTTTCGAAAGATTTTAACAAATTAACGTCTTGGAAAATCTGATTCAGTGAATTCTTATGGTATTATTTTAAACAGATCTGTATTTTAACTCCACCAAGAAGGCATTGTTATCGCCTCTGCTTGTTTAAATATTTGGCAGCAAAAATTGATATTGGTCTAAGTTAGATGCCATTAACTGTTGAGATGACCCGAATTACCTTCTGTGGGAGGCATTCAGACACTAGTTTAATGTTTTTAAAAATGGTTGCTCTTGTTATTGAAATAAAATTGTTTCTACGCGAAGAAATGTTACATTTTACTAGCTATATTAGTTAAAAGGATTCTACTACTATTTACATGAAGCAAAAGCTTTCAATGTCTGACAACTTCCTCTTATGTGTTAGCTAATAATAACCGACTGATAAAATAGATTATTAGAAATGCAAATGCTTATAATTTAATAGAATGTATTTAATGGTTAAGCATGTACATTAACTAAATAAATTTATGCAATAAATCTAATTCATTAATGATCAGTTTTCGTAAATTATTCATTAAAAATGAAGCAATTTAATTTGCTTACAATGGATATTCAATTTGACAGAATTTATTATAATGGTAGATTTAATGAATCAAATAAAAAAATTTGAATAAAAATTTTTTTTGTAAAAAACAATTGCTTATAGCATGCAGTTATTAAAAGACCGTTATCATCAAATTTCAGAATTTTTAATTCATTTATAATTAAAGCAGAATGATTTACAAATTGCTTACTAATAAACATTAATTCACGGCTAAAAAATATATCCACCTGAGATGTTAATGAGCTTCAAGCACATTTAAAAAAAATTCACATTTAACTGGATATTATTCACATCTAAATTTTTTTTTGGGATAGACACTATCTGCAGCTTCATAATATATGGAATGAGCAACAACATTCACCAAAACACATGATTATGAGGAAAAAATTTTTTAGGTAAAATGTTAATAAATAGGAACACACTAAAGGTGTGTTTACAACATATCAATGAAATATAATCTTTCGCAATTGAGTGCCCAATTAGCACAAATTCAGCTGTAAACAGCTGTGAAAGACGATCAATTAATAAAACTAATGAAATCAAAAGAATGCGTAATCGAGCTTATCAATTGCGCTAATACGGCTGTAAACACTTGAAAGACGATCATATTTCCACAATTGAGATGAAAGACGTGATCAAACCACTTTTGATATTTCGTCTTTCATCCTCTCATAATTAGTCATTACGCTAGTGTAAACATTGAATCAATTATATTCATTCGAAACTAGGCATGCAACAGGAAAGGATCATGACCCAATTGCTGGAAAAGTTAAAGAAAAAACGTTTCTGTGGGATATCTCTAATCCCAAATGTTTTGAATTATAAGATTCAATTGGGATTAGTCAGCTGTAAACGCTGTATCAATAACAAATAAAAGTGTGATAAACAACTTCAATTGAGATGCTGTAAACAGCGTATCAACAACAATGCATTCTTCACAATTTAGAGGTATTATAATTCATTGATAAGCTGTAAACCCACCTTAACTCTATAAAATACCTGCATTAAAATATATAGAAACGTTCATTTCCAATTATTATGTTAGCGTTTGAATCTTATGACAAGCATGTCATAAATTAAATATAATTTAGTTGGATTGTTTATTTAGTTTGAACATATAAATCATCCCGCGGCCGTATTTAACAGTTAATGACATATTTGACCTTGCATTTCTATGATGTAATGAGGCATGTGTGTTTACATTGCAGAAATTCCTCTAATTAAGGAACCATAATTTACAAAAATTTATAATTTAAAATAACTTGAACTTGGAGTTTAAAAATGATCAATGTAGTGCATTATACCATTTCTTTAAAATAATAATAATAAGTGTATTATATTATTATTATTATTGATTATTGACCTTTGTAACCAAGCATTTGAGAAGCAGGTAAGACAAATAAAGGTTTTTCTATAGTATTTATCAATGGAACAAAAACACTTTTTTGAGTTGAGAAGGTTTAAGCAAAGAAATTCCCAAATTCAGGTATCTCATGGGCATGGGTCTTGGATGGAAATTGCGAATTGCAATGCTATCTCAAAGGAAGTTGGCCATCCCATGGGGTAAATGGCAATCCCGTGAACAAAAATTGACGAGATGGCAACCAGGATTCTTTTAGTGCTTATATTACATCTTGTAAATTTGACAAATTTGTGTCATTTAATTAGTCTTAGCAAAAATATCATATCATCTCAGGATACCTCTTAACAGCTGGTTAATAACATGCAAGTTCAATCGGAGAATTATCTGGACAAGGGATCCAACAATTCGAAGATGTATTAATCCGCCTGGTAAATCCTTCCCATCACTCAAGCATTTGTCATCCTACTAAACTTTTCCAAATAGTCTTTCAATTAGCATTTCGAAATGGATAATTAATTTGAACCCTTCATCATAATTTATTGTTTGCGCGAAACTAATGTCTTGAGCATGAGAAAAATTTCTCTTTTTCATTCGCTTTGGAATTAGCAATAAGCTGCAGCATATTTGGCATATTTTTTCTATGAAGCTCAGATAAATCTGCTCATTATCATTTATCACTATTCTCATAATTTTCATAAATCATTGCTCGAAATTCTTATAATAGCATTTTGCACTACTTACAACTAGACCATATAATAAAACACAAATATTCTTAAGAAGATTTGAAATATAAAAATGAATTACAATATCTTAATAATGTTTGTATCGGAGAAAAGATTCCATACCGATAATCCGATATTTTTACGTATTAAGTGTTGCAAAATCCTGCCATGTGAAAATTGTGAAACTGAATAGTAAATATATGATGTTAATACTATCTTTGCAAAGAAATGTGTGATTTTAAAAAATGGTTGAGAAATGCAAGATTTGGAATAAGACTGTTAGCTATCAAATTGAAAATAGTTATTGCCACATACACTTCATTTGAGTCGACATTTTGCGAAGGAACACGCAATTGACTTAATCATATAATTATGTGGATACGTTTAAAAAGTCAATGATTTCCACCTCATGTCAAGTTATTTGAATGTTTTAACCAAATTCATTTTTACGAGATAATTTTGCAGGTCTTCTTTTCTAAATGTTTGTTTCTGTTATTGTTGATAAGTGTTGGGAATGTTGAAACCAATTTTGAGTGGATCAAAGTAAAATTACATATATATATATATATATATATATATATATACATATGTTATATATAATTGCATAATTTGCATTGGGTCGACATTGTCACTCTAGTTATGATTGGTAAAAGGTACTGTAAAGCTAATGCAAAAATTTTAGTCTTTGATATTTTTACTACGTATATACACGTATGTTTAGCTACAACAAAGATGTATAGCAATGAATTCATGCGGTTAAAGCATTATAAATTTGTTCAATGCTTCTCGTGTTCCGTAGTACAGGATTTCTTCCACGTCCAAATTTCTTCAATTTCGTAGAGCTTGGTAGAATACGTATAATATTTTGTATTAAATCGTTAATTGAATCAATTTTATGACTAAAGAAGTAGAAAGTCAACGAGACACTTTCCGCCCATTCGGCAATTGAAATATAAAGAAGTTGAATTCTAGTCAAAGAAAAACCGCGAATGAAATTTAGATCCATGTTGAAGCTTAATAATTCATTTTTATTATATTATCCTTTGACTCTGACCTTATTGATTATCAGCTGATCAATTACAATAAGAACATTATTTGAAAATTACAATTTCACCATCAGCCAAAATCCATTAGACAACTTCACTTAAAGCAGTACCTGTAAAGCTTTTATAAATAGAATAACTAAGAAATATCATTCGTTCTCCATAATATTGCAATAATAATTTTATGAAAGTATTATCAGAGTTGCAAACTGGCTGATAAATGTTGCCTCATGCTTAACTTATTTTTAAAGTCGAATAATTTATTAAAATTCAGCTAACTCCCGTGACATTGAAAAGGATGGCAAACCCAAGTGAGGTTCATTTCCGGTTCAATTAAGTCTAAGCATAGAATCATGACTGTCTTTATAATTTCGAAGCAGTGGAAAATCTCGTTATGGTATAAATTGGATTAGTCCCTAAACGAATTTTTAATTGACTAAATAAAATAGTTCATTTACTGTAGCAACTAGAATAAATGGAAAGTTGCTTTAATACACTAAAAGGGTTCTTTCAATTATTAACTTGTTAGCATTACATATTTATTGTAAGCCTCTAAGCAATGTATACCATTTGGAAAAGACAAAATTCCCACATTTGAAAAAATTTTGTCTCCAAAATAAATGCGAACTTTTTAAATATCTAGTCTAATATTATGCGTTATTTTTAAGCGGAACCATCCGTGGGATTGGAACCTAGGAATAATATTTCAATGGTACTAAGACTAAAATGTGTGTGCTGTTAAAAATGAAGAAATGCACTAAATGTTATATGCCAATTTTGCCCAAATACTGCTCTGCTGGGTACCACATAGAACAAAGTGTCTTGAAATTTCGTGGCATAAAAATGCTGTTTTAATTCTATACTTTGAAAGATATGCACGCACATATTAACATGCGATTAATATAGGAGAGACTGGGACTAAATCTTATGAATCTAAGTAGAATTGTGACTCACAAAACCTTAACTTTAACTATGAAATTTTAAATTTTAATCTACTAAAGGAAAACAGCTTAGATTAAATATTTGGTTAGTGTCAAATCCTTTCTCATTATTTAATAATTAATATGCTATACGCTCCAGTAGAGCATTAATATTTCAAACAGAATAGCACTTTTGACACCACTGGAAAACTTACTTAATTTATCTATTTAATGTCAAGGCATTTGCATTAATATCAATACTCACTCTTTTGCATATAATTTATAATTAAATCATTATTTCGCAGACGTGTTTCATAAAATGCAATTGAAAAAACCATGATCAGAGATATATGCTTATATGTATATTTATAGGCTGCTAAGTAGTTTGTGGTCTATAAATTTGGCTTTAAATGATAAATACATATTTAGACCCAAATTAAGACATAATATATAAAACATTTTCACTGTGATTAAATTATTAAAAATATTTAGACCAAAAGACAAGCTTAAGAAATGAACTAGTGGTAATAGCACGTCTTTCATTAAAGGAACTTTTTTGAAATATTTTGCTTGCAAAGAATAAAAATTTGTCGTTTCAATAACGTGCTTCACAATTAAAATTTTTACGACTGCGGCTAAATTTATAAGGCCAGCTAACTCAGAAAACCGGCAACGACATTCATATTAATATGTTTTATGAAAAAACGTCAAGTAAATCAAAGAGAATATTGTAAAGCATTGCCTATTATTCCATCCTAAAGCTTCACAGGATTTGCTTTTTTAATTAACAATTTTTTGAAATTTGCCTTCAATTCATTAAATTGATTATTGTTTTAGCTGTCTTCCTGAAGCGATTTTATTAATTGCCATTGTCCTTACACAGCTATTTTGGAAAATAATGCAGTTTTTCATAGTGAGATGACTGCCACTAAATTTAATTTGAAGTCAAAATATACTTCATATTAAAATATTACATTTTTAATAAATGACTTTAATATATATATATATATATATATATATATATAATCAAATATTTAAATAGCAATTATTTAATTACATTCCGATATGAATTTACAAGTCTTGCATTTACATAGCAAGAACAATCATATGCTTCAAAAGTCGAGCAGCAGACATTTATAATTACCACATTAGTTCTTAAGAATAAAAAAATTTCAAATATATTTCTATACATTAATATGTAATTTATTTATAGTTTAACTTAAAAATAAATTTGGAATTTAATTTTTTCATTGATCATTAACTATGGAAGAAAACAAAAGAAGTGCAAGAGTAAGTATTGACTATAATGAATAATTGTGTCATATGACATTATCTGTCAAATATCAAGCGCCATTGGTAAGTACATTAATGCTGATTGTTACTCTCATGCTTCTATGAGTATATTTTAAGAACATTACATGTTTTTGCAGTTCTCCATACATAGCCGATACATCAGATAAGTGCTATGATGTAACCAACGCAATAAAGCGCAAAGGAAAATGTGAGAATTATATTGAAGTTATACATGTCCAACCAGATTCGCAACCTGGCTGCAACGAGTACAGTGTTAGATTATAATACTCTAATGAACCTGTCAGGGATCAGGTAGAATATTAGCACAATTGAATTTCACGTCTTTTGCAATGCTAGAAATTACAACAGACGAATTATCATTGTTAATTATACATATTCAAGTCAATTTAACACTGTTCCGTTAACGCCCTGGCTTATCCAAGCCCGCTCACAACTCTATTTCGAACTCACCGGACTGATGGCTCGTTGCAGAGACTTCAATATCTCAAATCTTTTATTGCGTTTTTGACAATTCCATTAATTGAACTTTCCACTAGGACATATCTTATTGTGTAAATTAATGCATTACGTTTTTTTGAGGAGTTTCAGCCTTTTAATGTAGTCAAATTTAAGTTAAAATTTACAGCTCCTTGCAAAATTTCATATTTTACAGGATGCATAATATTTATAATAAACCAATACATTCTGAAATCTCACAGGATTTAACAAATATCCTAAAGATATCATTTATGCGCATAATAGAAATTTTTTAGGCCATAGAACTGCACATGCTCAATTTTAATTAATATCACTCGATTTTCAGAAAGTAAGCCACATGCATACATTTAGTAAGCTAATCAAGAAAACCAAGAAATATTAAGACGTTCAAATGCTGTAACTAATAGACAAAAATAATTTGACACTTCTGTAAATCTTATGTGTTTTACTCACGTATATTCTAAAGGTAAACATTTTAAATATTTGCATTGGTACGCCATCTTCTGTTAGAATTACTTTCAACATTTAGCGATTTTAACACATGTACAAGAAAAATTTCACGCTTTTAATGCAGAATAGAAACAAATTAAAAGAGTATAAACGAAATAAGCGAATAAGCGAAATAGATATATATGCAAAATTTAAAATTCAAATATATTTATTTTAACAAACCTCTAACTACAATGAAGAATACATAAATTTCGATTTCTTGTGAAATTGATTATAATACACTTAACCCTTCCTTGTATAGAACTTTTTATTTCAAGCCAGAACCATAAAATTGAAAATATACATATTTTAGGATTATTAGACACAAACTATCCCAGTGCCCTTTGATGGTCACACACTATACTAGAAATGGTAACGTTTGTGTCCAGAATGATACAACATATAACCAGAACAGATGAAAGTGTTTAGGAGATTCATAGGCCTAAATGAAATTTGACTAAATAAATAACAATACCTTCCACACTAAATTTTAGAATTAAATCTAAATATTGATGGCGTAGATATCTAAATTTTATTATATATATATATATATATATATATATATATACAACGAGATTATATTTTGAAATAATTATGTCGAAACTTGAAATTTTCTAAGGGATTGGGCTGGCTTAATGAGGCACGGGTGAACGCAATTCCTAAATTTATCATAATTCAATTAAATTTTCGTTTTCTTGTTTGACTTTGTTTAACCTCCTGTACAAACCGTAAATTGGAATTATTTTGAATTCATCTAATTGATTTCTTATTAAAGTTGGTTCAGAAAAATTTTTGAACTACTACGGCTAAGCTGATCGATTATGTAGGTGAGTATGGATTTATAGGGGCGGGTTCGATTGAGCGAAATTTCTATTTTCTAGCACAACTGTTATTTTCAAATTTTGAAATTTCAGTAAAAGTCTTTGATAAACTTTGACAAAAGATGGCGTAAAATGTGATTATTTAAATCCTTGCGCACAAATTATCTGCCTTACAAAATGCACGGGATAAAATTGCAAAATTCGCGGGGCGGGTTGAGGAGTCCAATAGTCAAAATTCGCGCATAATTTCTCATTAAAAATTTAAAGCACACTTTTATACTTAAGTAGCTCCTTCAGTGATGAAAAAATCCTTCAGTTACGGGCTAAGGCCGTTGCTTTTAGGGATATGACCGCCATTGACTAGAAAGCTCCGTAATGCGGGATTATTGACGACATTGAACGGAATGTTTGCACTAGTAAGTACTCGCATGAAAAACTGGACAAGGTATATAGACTAAAAACGAACATGTGTGGCATCAGGAAGCGTTGTTTTGATGGTTTTTTGGGGGTTGGGTGGCTTTAAACGGATAGTTTTGTCCTTGAGGTTCCGTTTCAAAAATTATTTCAGGCTATGATCAAGTTTTTTATTGCAAAATCTGCAAGAAAGAACTTCCCCATCAGCGTAAGAATCTGGGTTTCTAAATTTCTGTTCACGATCTGCAGCTGTCATGAAGTAGGCGTGTCCATTTTTGAGCTTTTTCGCTCACTTACGAGATAGTTGGGCTGATGAAATGCGCGTATGAACATTTTCGTGCTCCAAACTGTATACTTATCTACAGTTTAATAAAGCCTAGTAGTAGTAGTAGTAGAGCGCTAATTAAAGTCAGACATAGCTCCGGTTTAGCGAGAAACCACTCTAAAAACTGATGACGTTTGGCCNAAAAATCCTTCAGTTACGGGCTAAGGCCGTTGCTTTTAGGGATATGACCGCCATTGACTAGAAAGCTCCGTAATGCGGGATTATTGACGACATTGAACGGAATGTTTGCACTAGTAAGTACTCGCATGAAAAACTGGACAAGGTATATAGACTAAAAACGAACATGTGTGGCATCAGGAAGCGTTGTTTTGATGGTTTTTTGGGGGTTGGGTGGCTTTAAACGGATAGTTTTGTCCTTGAGGTTCCGTTTCAAAAATTATTTCAGGCTATGATCAAGTTTTTTATTGCAAAATCTGCAAGAAAGAACTTCCCCATCAGCGTAAGAATCTGGGTTTCTAAATTTCTGTTCACGATCTGCAGCTGTCATGAAGTAGGCGTGTCCATTTTTGAGCTTTTTCGCTCACTTACGAGATAGTTGGGCTGATGAAATGCGCGTATGAACATTTTCGTGCTCCAAACTGTATACTTATCTACAGTTTAATAAAGCCTAGTAGTAGTAGTAGTAGAGCGCTAATTAAAGTCAGACATAGCTCCGGTTTAGCGAGAAACCACTCTAAAAACTGATGACGTTTGGCCTCCGCCTCTGAAAGGCCACTGCAAAACGGCCTCTGATTGCTAAATTTGAGCGGCACTTTTTTTGTGGGATTATGAAAACGCGCTATTCGCGCGATAAAGTATATATTGATGTGTTGAAATAATAGTTTATGCTATAGTAGTTAGTACAGGTAAATTATTCCGGTCCATAAATATATCAATATCTATGTACTTAAACTAAGAGCGCAAGCTTAGCAATACATTGGCGGCGGATATGGTTGGGCAAGGTGGACTTGATCCACCTTGAAAAATACAATATTAAATGGCAAGGCAATGCTAGTTTAATGCCCCAATTTCGAATTACATAATCAGAGTCATGAACTTCTATAACACTCATATATTAGTGTTATAGAAGTTCATGTCAGAGTATGATAGTACAAAAACTATGTAGATAGCTAGTTTATCTAAAATCAAAAAATATTAACAAATATTAACAAATATTGCAGCAGTAAGTACAATTTGAAATGCAATTTTATGTCACTTGGCGTTGAGCTTCAGATAATAATTTATCCAATCAGAATTGTCTTCATCCACCTTTCTCTTAAACAATACGTATGCAATATTGTAAACCATTCAAAAACTTAACACGTTTGCAAAGGTGGAATAAAATGATATAGTACACCTTCCGAGAAACAAGTGTTGGGAATTCAAGCAAAAGTGCCTACAAAATGTGGTATTAGCAGTGAGACGAACTTTCTCTCAATTTTAACCACTCTTCATTGAATGTCACTTCAACCGCCTATCTCCTCAAAGCTGACCCCTTTTAAAATTAAGCTATTCTTCGAATTTTACTTACATGCACCCTATAAATTTTTTAAATCGAAGAAAAAGTACTTTTGTTTCTATATTTATCGATGAAAAATGGACTGGCGCAACAACTTTCAAGATCCAATAGAAACTGGCCAAGCTATATGGCCTACTAAAATTTGCCTACTTTGTAAAAAATTTCCAAAATTTAGAGGTTTTTTATATTAAGTATATAGTATGCTAAGATAAGATCCACCATTTTTACTAAAATACTGAAAAATGCATACTTGATTATTTTAACCATTTTGACAAGGTCTTGAGTCGCATGAAAAATTCATGTTGTCCACATATTTTGAGGTTAATATATCAAGAAACTATAAAGATGTTAGATGAAGATCATATCAACACTATTGAAAATTTTCGAACTCTCAAAGTTCTCAAAGTAATTCAATATCTTATTTATTATTGGTCATATTCAAATTTTGTATTTTTAAGATGAGTAGAGAAAACTGCTCTCAAATGGTATTTTAATTCTGACAAGTACAGCCAGCATAATTTTTTAGTCTGTAGTCAGCAGGCCATTGAAATGGATAGACTCAATCCATTGTCTAGCATATGAGGAAATTAGTTGAAATATTAGAAACGTATACCTTTCTTCTGTCGAAATTCCCGAAGAGGTGGACCAAGTGAATAAATGTGATCAAAAGCATACCATAGCATACCTTCTAAGATCCTATCCGAAGAATCTCAGCTTTATTATTACTTTGGAAACACTATTAAATTTCACTTTCTAATCCATATTTCAAACTTGAAATTCAAAATCATTATGAATTCTAAGGATTTTCAGGGTTCTACAGCTTTATCACAATGGTTTCAAATGAATTTAAGATAACTTTATTTTACAAAGCACTGTGCTGCCTTGGACTGATAATATATACAAACAAAACAAACACAAACACAGCAAAGTCTAATATATTGAATGTCATGTCAGTCTTAAGAAAATGGATGAGTATCTTCAAAATCCACATTTTTATATTTTTGGTTCCTGGTTTAAAAAGTTTGCTGCTTTTTTATACAGTAGTCAAAGGATTCTTAAATTTCATTGTTAGGTTTTTCATATTTTATTTATCAATGAGCTCCGCACAATAAATAGCAAATTTATTCATGTATCAGTGCAAGGTTTTTTGAAAATGAAAAATGTAGGAATATTACACTTTTACATTTAGTGTGGTCTACCCTGGAACATAATGCCGCACGCCGCCACTGCAGCAATACCGTTAAAGTTATCCATTATTGAACTTGTGAACTCACCAACAAATTGAAGTTTTCTATACGCTAAAACATTACTATTGTCGTTTTTAATAAATGTTACATCAACTGACCTGATAACGCTTCATTTAGGGACCCATTAAATGCTAGTTGAAATAACTAATTTATGCTCAAATGGATTGAATTGAATCAATAATAAACAATATTATGTTTTCAGTGGAAATTCAGTGCTATTAATTTGTTTTCAATAAAGATTCTTTATCCAAATCTGAATTATTTTATTAGTGGTCCGGTACCTAACCCCCGGTCGCCGTTCCCTGTTTCGACCAATGTCCACTTTTTTCAAAAGCTTTTTATGGGTTCAGTATTGGACCTATAGACCTGAAACATATACCATTCGAAAGCTCTACTCTTGATCTACAAGAATATGATATTAAATGGTAGGTTTATGTCAAATTTATTAAGCATTTGATAGCCAAAGTTTTCACTTTGAGCGATTGGAAATAGCTTAAAAATCATTTTGGTGAAATAAAAATTTTTTTTGGAATTAGAAATTTTTTCAATTTTCCCATAGTAAATTTTTTGCATAAAGTTTAATAGGTTTTCTTAACGTCTTCCGATTTTTGTTCGTTATTCCAGGAACCCAAACTACAGATGCATATAAATAAATTGGTAGAATGTATGTTTTAAAAATTAACCATTTTCTTTCTGGCATTAGAAATTCCATAAAGAATTTCATTCTAAGTATTCACCTAAAAGCCTTTTTAGTGACAACATCTACCTGTTCGTTCCAAGTAATATCTTTATTTACCGTAATTCCCAAGTATTTCCTTTGATTAACTGACGGAAACTTAAAATAACCATATTTGTTAATTTTCCTTACCTCTGATAACAATTTTGGATTTTTAATATTATGATGTGCAAAAATTAATACTACCGATCTATTCGTATTTATGATTAGATTATTCTCTTTTGAGAGTCTTAATACATCACACATATTTTCCTCTGCTTGCCACACATCTTCTTCAATTTGCAACTTAGTAATTATACTAGTAATGCATTTATCATCTGAATATATCACAATATCAGGCTTTGTAGGATATGATAAACAGGTTGTACAAATATCATCTGTAAGATAATACACTCGACAGAGGTCCCCTTGAGGTACTCTTACAATTAGTGGTAACTTTTCTGTATAATCATCGTTTGGAATTCTTCTGCATTGATTAAAGTCAGCTATGTAATTTTGTACCCAATTAGCCATCCATGACGAGCGTAAACACAACTTACTCACTACTCGATTTTGTAGTACCGTGTTAAATGTGCTACTATAGTCCAAAAATGCTACTTTCAAGATCGTTGTGTCCTTGCAATTGAGTGCTAAAGGCACTTTATCAATTAAGTATATTAATTCATCCGTAGTTGGACTGTCTTGCTTATATGTAAGTTGTTTGGGTCCGAAACAAGATCCCAATAGATACAATTCAACCACAATAGAGTCTAAACACCTAGCCGCAACAGGTATATCGTCACAGGTCTAAAATGCTAACCGTTGTTTTTATCGGGATTAGGCAATTTGGGTATAGGAACTACAATAGCCGATTTCCATTCAGTAGGATAAGATAATTCTGATATACATTTTTGATATATTTATAAGGTTTACAGAGATCGTTCATAAATCGCTTAAGAATCCATGATGGCAGCTCAGACTTTCCTTGAGAGGTATGAAATTTAACACGTTTAAATACATTCTTTACCATAGATTCCATTACTATTGGATCATACGGACCTATACTGATTTTCACATATGTTCTCATCATAACACTTGTGACAATGTAGGAGGTAAAACCTACATTCAAATTATGCTCCTCATTCCTAGTTTAATTTAATTTTAGTTGTTCGTGGCTTCAACCGCTTCTTCATTTCCATGTAAATCTGTTCCGTAGTGAGCCTCTGAACCTCTCTTTGGCGTTGCGTCTTTACATAATCATTTATTTTTCTTTGTAAAACGTTAAGATCATGCCTTCTTTTATCTATCTATCTATCTATCCTCTAGCGAGTTGGACGCGAAGCGCACAACGAGCTACGCTTTTGGTTCTCACTAATCTTGACCATAAAACTCTCTAAGCCATTTTTTAATTATTTTAAGTTCAAATTTGTTGATTTGAAATTCTTTTTCATATATGAATAATTTAAATCCAGCTTTAGTACTTCTGCCCATTTAGGAAAATTTTTATTAGTTTCATAACATATCTTTTGCGTTTTTGAAATTCTCGTTGTTATGGGTGACTTTAATATTCACATGGACCATACGGTTTTGTTCAGTTCTATGTTCGTATGGTTTAGATCAGAAAATAGAACATTGCTACGCATCGATCCGGTCACACAATTGATTTAGTTTGTGTTAACAACTCTATTTTCTTTAAAACTGCTTATCCATATATAGTGCCGTAATAGACAATGTTGCTATGCCTAGTAAACCCCGCTGCAATCAGTCGTCTTACTTGCAAACCTGGTCTTCTTTAGATCCAGTCAAATTTTATCATAAGTTTGATGATGCGTTATCCAATACACAGTCGTCAATTACAAATGATGTTTTCTGGGCTTTCAAAACTACATTGGATAAATTGTCCAAATGCATCGATGAATTAGTTCCAGCTAAATTGGTTAACCAAATCAACTCTCATGGGTGCCCGTATTTTGATAGTGAAGTCAGACTACTCAAACGCAGAAAGCGCAGTCTTGAACGTTGCTATCGGAAATCTCCTACGAATGCAAATTTGATTAACTTTCGAAGAAGTTCAATACAACTATGTCATACTCTAAAACAGAAATGGCAGTCATATTATAAGAAATGCTTTCGAAATGCGCGCAATTCATCTGATGTGAACAAGATCCTTAAAACATTGATGCCAACCTCGAAGAGGTCCGTCCAGTTTCTACTAAAGCTTATGAACGTGTAAACGACTTTAATAGCTTCTTCTGCAACAAAGTGTCTGATATCATGCACGAACTAGAATCATCTGCGGTATTCGATGTACGACATGAAAACTATTTCATCCCAAATACTTCGATAAGATCTTTTAACGAAGTTTCTAGTGAGGAACTGATTTGTATATTTGCTAAATTAAGCAACGCCACATCAGTGTTGGATCCAGTGAAGACGTCAATTTTGAAGAACCTCGAAAGCTTGCATTCGCATATTCTATCATTAGTTAACTTGTCATTACGTGATGGAATCTTCCCGCTATGTTTAAAAGAAGGAATTGTCAAACCGCTTCTTAAAAAAGCTAATGTTGATAAATCAGTTCTTTTGAACTACCGGCCAATCACCTATATCCCATTCCTGGTGAAAGTAATTGAAAAGGCTGTCGCTGATCAGATGTATACATATTTGTCAAACAGCAGTCTTCTGTGTGAATTTCAGTCTGGCTATCGACAAGGTCACTCAACTGAAACTGTAGTTCTTTTAGTATACTCAGATTTTTTGGACTTGCTACATCGAGGAAAATCTATCTTGTTTTTTACAATAGATATGATTTCCGCGTTTGATACAGTGGATAGCTCATTGCTACTAAGTATACTAGAACATCGTCTTGGATTTGCTTCTCAAGTTCTTGAGTGGTTCCGCTCATATCTTGACGGACGTACTCAAAAAGTGGTAATTGATGGTGTCTATTCGGATTCTCGTCAGGTTGATTGTGGTGTGGCCTAAGGTTCAATCCTTGGGCCTATGCTATTTGCACTGTACTTAACACCGCTTTACGATTTTTTGTCTTCACGTCGACCAGATCTCGTCAAAATTTTTGTCCATAATGCGATCAATCAAACGCAATCGCCGCTTTCTCAACAATTTCACAGTAAAGTTGTAATAAATCCCTAATTCTATCGCGTTTGGAATACTGTAATGCAATTTTACACAATCTTCCATTTTACCAAATTAACAAACTGCAGAAGGTACAGAATTACTCCGCACGTCTGTTATACGGCATTCCGCGTTCATCACATATAACCGGCTATCGTCATTACTTACACTGGTTACCAGTCACTAAGAGGATATTTTTCAAAATATTGCTTTTCATGCACAAAATCGTGTATTCTCCCCTAGTCCCAACGTATTTGCAAGAAACCGTCGATTTAAATATGAATTCCCGTTTGGGTCGTACTCGTTCATCTGCTAAACAACTTTTCCTGATACCTTGTTGCTCGTCTCAGAAATTTTTTCGAAGTTTCGCAGTAAGCAGTCCATCATTGTGGAACAAATTACCAGAGAACCTTAAATCGATTTCTAGTGTGAAAAAACATTATAGTGTTTGATAGATAGTGCTTTATTCGCTTTTGAGCAACATTTTTTTGTTTGTAAAGAGCGTAATGTGTTAATAATAATAATAATAAAAATAATAATTGATTGAATGTCATTACAAAGTTTCCGACTTTTATTTTTCATGCAACTGAATTGTTTCATGCCTTATCTCATCAAATGTATGATTTACAAATCCTGCCAAGAATGCAATTTTTGGTATAAGATCCTTGTTAGTCATAAGATTCTCCAAGGTCTGAAGTATATTGTTATGAGGGTATTTAAATAGAATATCTGGTTGTTTCTTCGTCATCAAAACATTGGGAATGAACTTCCTCAATGTTGTATTTAGTAAGGACTGATCGTCCTTAGTAGCCTTCTCAATGATTGTCTTAACTGAGTTATAACGAGGTTGATACATAAGTACATGAAAACAAAAAATGCAAGGTAATATAATCGACGTACGTTTTTGCAAAGGCTTTTCAAGAAAAAATTAAAATTACTAAATTCACAAATCTATACACATTTTAAAAAAATAGCACCATATAGTAGCAAGTTGCTATTTACTTTTTTTTACTTTCAAAGATTAGTATCTATGTATTACCAAACTTGGAACTAGTGAGTATTTTCTTAGGGGAAGGTAAAGAGTACCAAATAATTCTACTAGACAGTTTAATATTCATGTCTTTGACATATGCCAATTTTGTTGCCTTTTTAAAATTAATTCTTTTCATATTTCCTTTTTTATTTGAAATATAAGGCCATTCCTTATTTTAAAAGAGTCTATAAATTCATGCTAAAGTCTTACAAGAAGATTCATAGATCTTAGAACAAGATGGAGCAACTCCTTATACCTCAAAATCGACAAAGGAATTTTTTACCAGCTATAATATCAAGTTATGCAAAGGCCTCCGAATTCGCCAGATCTAGTACCCCTAGAGAACGTGTGGCAGATTCTGAAGGATTTTGTCTAGAAAAAAAATTTCACAAATCTGAAAGAATTGAAGAGTTACATTTTGAATCGCAACACCAAATACTTCAAGAATTTAGAGTCCGTTTAATAGATTCAGTTTCAAGACGTTTGTTTATCTGTTTGTCACGCTTTGCATGTCGAACTTGTCAAATTACTTTGTCACCAGGTTACAAGCTGAAACAATTATATTTTCAAATATATTTTATAAGCCTCTATTTGTCTTTCGTTTGTTATCAGAAATGTGCTTATAATGTAACCATATTTTTTGACTTGAGTTATAATTGAATTTCATTGTTCATACAACAGGTTCAGCGTTATTCTTTCCAACAACTTATACAATTGGTGACGAATACTTCAAATCTGAAAATGCGATTCAGGTTAACCATCACAATGATATAATAGTAAACCAACCAAAACATTTGTTTGTACAAACTTGCAAATGGAAGGACAGTATTCTGAAAAGGATTCGCTCTAATTGTATGTCAAAGAAAAAGCACAGAACACAGAGAAGCAAGTGGAATACCTTAGCTTTTGAGAACACTGCTACAATGTAAAAATAATAATATAATTTAGGATGCTCTTCAATAAGAAAATCTCATTTAAATATGCACTTTAGCCAACTTGAAATGCCAAGATCAACTTAGTACTCAGAAGGTTTGTCATTATTATAATCACTAATACAAAAATGTTTATGGAACCATACCGTCGGCATACTATTAATATGGTATTAATTTATTTAATGTTGCTGTTATATAATTTAAAATTTTTGATTTAATTTAGTATCTAATTTCAGTAAAATTTAAAATTTATGTTTAAATCGCAAATTTTGTTTGAAAAATTAATTTTTTATCACGGATCTTAATACACTCTACAACAATTTTTTTAATGTCTTGCAAAACAAATTTTGGGGTTGTTCTTTAGTTTACCATTATTTGTGCTATTCTTGTTTTCATCGCATTAGCTGCAATTTTGAAGTAAATTTATCTTGTTTGAAGCAACTTCAATTCATAGTGACATTGCAAGATAGTGTTGAAGCACGTAAAATTTCTATTCGCATTTAAAAAAACATAAATAATTTTTAAGTCCATGTTATATTATTGTTAGAATACTTATTTAAATTCGGATTCGTTTCGGATTGAAAACTACAATTTTTATAAAATTCGGATCAGATCGGATTTGGATCTTGAAGTTTCGGATCCGAATCGGATCGGATCTTAAGATGTCAACGCGTAGAAATGGGGCAGGGCAGTTCACAAAAATGCGCCCCATTTCCATCTCTGCTATCTTATATATAT
>CABFPE010000057.1:1393322-1409219 GCA_900660155.1 Hofstenia miamia | reverse complement strand
ATATATATATATATATATATATATATATATGTATATATATACATAGCAGTAAGCAACAGATCGCCTTAATTGTATATTAATTTCGATTGTGAGGCAACATTTTTTCGGATTGGATTTGCTGATCTCCTTGTCATGAGCCTATGGGACCAATAATCTATTTGATGCAGAAGTGTTTGTCTTCTTATTCGTTTAGGTCATTGCATAGCAAGGAAATCATTAAATGAAAATTCTTCAGGCTATTATTTGCAAAATAAGGAAGGCATTTCTGATGAATCCTAAAAAAGGAATTATTGAAGGATATTAGCTTGTCTGATCTCATAAAGTTTGGTGAAATTATTGCTTGGAATTTCATTAAGGTGATACTTAATGCATTCCTTGAGAGGCAAGGGTAGAATTTTACACCTGTGGCCCTGTAAAGTTAAGCCAGTGAATTGTAGAGAAGACATATTGCTACAACATAATTGTAAATTGATAAAAATATATCATTTTTAGCTGTTTTTAATGTTTTCATTCATCTATTGATTACAAAGATAACAAATTTATACCTGAGGCCTTCAACTGAATATCATGTCTTTTAATATAGTGCTTATATAATTCTCTTTCTGTTCCACTGCCAAATTTGCAGTGCTTGCAGAAGAATCTCTTAATTTCATGACGTCTGTAATGAAGTTTCAGATTATCCTTTCTTGAACACCTGTAGTCGCATTTATCACACTAAATTAAAAAAATCATATATAATGTTAAGTGAAAAACGATTATTTAAACATAGCAAATTGAGGAATTCTTCATTGGAGATTAGCTTCTTTAAAAACTATTAAGAAAATACGTATATTGAGTGTTGTTCACCCTAATTGAGGATTCGGGCTATAAGCATAGCATTTTGGTATAAACAAAAACTCTGGAAAAACACTGGTCTATGAGACGAAAAAAAAGTTTTCTTGATTAAATAATTGGCATCCTCATCCATAAAACCCCTTCATAGCAACAAGCTCGCATGAAATCTATTTCAAAACAAGCTGGAAATTTGATTGACTAACACAATTTAAATAAACATGGTCATAATTTGCATACAATTAAACATAATAACATGTAATTTAGACTGATTACTCGCCATTTCCAACAACTGAAGTATTTCTGTCGAATTTCAGTTCAAAATTACAAAATATGGTGCAAATAAACAGTCGTATGTGCTGGTATTTAAGGGTAGACATGGATACATATTTCTCCACCCAACCCAACCCAACCTGCACCCGACCCCACCCACAGCTTTCCATTATCATAGCCACACTTTTTATATTTATTGATAATATACTGATCTAATTAGTAAATTTATAAAAGCTTAAATGGCCAATATTTAATGTGTATATACACCATTTGATCGCAATAATATATGTTCTTAATTTGTACTTATATAATAGATGTGTACACATTGCCCTGAATTTCCTAACCGCGATACTACCCGCATATTTTTTGTGTATTCCCAATCCATAACCGCACCCGCATTTATAACAAAAGTCATACCAACCCACCGCGCAGATTAACGCCCATACAGTTTTCAAAATTGATTTAGATATAGGTTAAATTAAAAGATTTTCAACAAAAAACCTAAAAAATTTAAAAACTAAGTAGTGGAATTCACGTTCTTTCCCAAAATTTTGCCGGATTTTGGCCCGCTTTTGCCACATATTTCTAAAAAATTGAGTATTTTCTGACGGGACCCCCTCTCGTACAACCCTGATTGTGCAGAGCACATTTGGAAAGGAATCGGGTCAACCCGCGGGGGTTGACGACCTTTTTGTGAGGTGCGGGTCGGGTGAATTTGTATAACGTGGGTTGCAGCTTAGGTCAACTGTGGAGAGCCGGGTTGCAGAGCGGTGCGGGCTACAAAATCCTGACCCGTTTAAACCTTGGTGCAGAGGGATTCATATTGACTTCACTGATCATTTGCAGGGTAAAATAGTATTCTTTAAAAATAATTTTTAGTAATTGTTAAAATGTAAAAAACATTGTCTATTCGCTTATTATAAGTACGATGCAATTCACACTACTAATGCTTAATGAAGATCTTAACTAAAATATGAAAGAATTAGGCCGAGAGACACAGAGCAAAAGAATTAAGCCAATTTTAAAACTTTATAAGCAGGATGATCCTTTCTTAAATTATGTAATGCAAACACAAAGTAAGTTTTGTAACATGTGCATTGTGCCTTAATTACGTAAAGAACGTCTGCGACAAAAGCAAATTGACAGTTTTGGTTATTTGGTTGTAAACTTTAGAGAGGTAGGTATTGTTATATAATAATGTTACATTTTATCATTGCATATGAATACTATACCTATTTGCAGAGCATTAAATTGCTGATCGTACTTTACACTCTAATGTCTTGTGTAAT
The DNA here is from genome assembly GCA_900660155.1 of Hofstenia miamia. NCBI lineage: Eukaryota > Metazoa > Xenacoelomorpha > Acoela > Hofsteniidae > Hofstenia > Hofstenia miamia. Next base: position 1,406,826 of record CABFPE010000057.1, on the reverse strand, counting down.
GTTGTGTAAGGATGATGATAGGGCAAAGGATTTTTCCAAATTGCAAAATATATTGCTTAAGATAATTGACTAAAAAAACTAATTAAGATTCTGTTCTTATTTTTAAGGCTATTCATAAATTAGGATTTTGTTCCTTATTTCCATTATAATTTTGATCAATTAGTAAAAAAAATTTATGTCTACATAACGAAAAGAATTTCTGCAATTTGTACTAAATTTTTCATTATTCATACGAATGCGTATACGCTCTTATACCTGCGTATTTATAGGCATTTCATTCAAATATTGAGGTAAATATGCACATAAATATGCAAATTCTCTATACGCATCCATATGGTTTCTCAACAGACCTAAGAGTATCGCTCAACTCTGCCTTTTAATTTTAGTTATTGAATAATAAATAGATATGTTGGAGTAAAAATCAACATATTGAAAATTAGTATTTTACATATGAAGTAACTTAGCTTTAGTACATCATTTATTTCATTAATAACTAGCATATTTTAATAAGCACGTGTCAACATTTTCTTGTTACAACAAAATTTATCTGAAAAAACTTTCAACTTATTTAAGAAAATGTAGGATATGCGAACCAAATCAAATTTTTACTCAAAACTACGTAAGGTTGCAAATATAATCTGCTTAAACAGATGCTTTTCTTGAGCTTTGAGGTGACATATTTTAAATCACTCAGATATGAGTACAAATTCGATGCGATGAACAGTTTTCAGGTTTGAACAAATTTCAGTTGTTTCGTAGAAACAGAATGTGACAGAAACTTCTCATGTAGGCTTGAGTGAATGTGCAATACACTAGAGAGGGACATATGGTACCCGATAAACCCGACCCGATTTCGGGTTTAGGATCGGGAATCAAATTTCTGGTCTGGTTCGAGTACAAAGGTTAAGCTGATTATTAAAAAATATTGATTTTAACCCCAGCTTGATTTGAGGAAGTTCCAAGACGTTAAGCAATACGAATATATTGCTGTTTTCCCGTCAAAAAATGATTGATGCTAATTATCATTTGATTGAAGAACGATCCACAACGGTATATAATTTTCGGTCCGGGTCGTAAATATTACGATCGGGTAGGATTCGGGTACATGTTTATCTCATATTGTCACTCTCTGTGCAGTAGATGTGAACAATATTAAATAGACTACTCTGAGCATCCTTTACCTATTAGTAGTCATATTAATACACTCAAATCGGTCAGCTATGAAAATTTGCGTTGTATCTAGTCTTCGCTAAAACAGAAAATTCATCGGAAGTCTTATTTGACAGTCACAAAAATATTTTTATTCATTTTGCTGATAAGTCATAAATGTAGTAATTGAAATCAGAGGGAGCAGACTTTAACCGCAAAAATCATTCACACACCGCTAAAAGTGTGTTAGTAATCATTAGTGTTCGAAATGAAATCATTTATGACATATTTCCAGAGTGACATATAATCTATTTTACAGTGGAAGGAAGATCTATCCTGGAGTGGGCAGTATGTAAATATTTATATAATTTCAAAAAAATTTCATGCATAATATTTTTCATAATTTTCCATTTTATATATATATATATATATATATATATATATATATATATATATATACATTGTTACGTAGTGTAATTTATTATTAAAAATAGTATATGATGTTCACGAGGTACCTGAAAAGGTTTTTCGCCAGTATGAGTTCGTCGATGCTGTACAATTTTTTGCAGCGTTCGCAATTCTGTAAAACAAAGATCGCAAAAAAAGTTGCAACCATTTTTGTGATTTTCTTTGATATGACGGTCTAGTTCTTCTCTTGTCTGGAGGATTTCTCTGCAAATTTTGCAAGTATGAGTTGTAAGGAGATGATTCTTCATATGGGAGACAATTCCGCTCATAGCAGAACTTTTGAAATCGCACTTTTCACATTTGAATTCAGGTTTACTTTCTCTTGATAACGGTTCTAAAATAAGTTCAATATTCAATAACTATAAATATTAAATATTTATCACAGAAAATAATTTTCTCTACTTCAAAGTTATTAAAAATACAGTATTGAAACATGTATTAGTACTAGAACATAACAAAACCATTGATGAACATTCATTCAATTAAATGTACTCCGTCAAATTTCTGTTAAAGTTTCAAGAATGTTTAGATCGATATTTATTGGCTTATTGGTTTATTCCAAAATTTATGAATACGATTAGGTAAATTTCCGAATGTCTTAAGCCGATTCCCAATCTATATAGCACATGGCAAACATAGCTCATGTCCGCTTGCAAGTCTGCCATAGGTGTATTTGCAAGAGTGAAAGCACCACAGATAAATTCCAAGAAATCTAAGACTTTACACTCATCAGTAAAACTGATTATTAGGACACTATGCAAGCAAGTGCTAACCTTTTTGCAATGTGAACGCGACTCTAATGCGATCTATAGCAGGTTACGATAGGCAATAATTTCTGTAAATGTTTGGGTGAAAAATTGGTTAGTTTAAAAATTGGTACTTGGTGTACTTCGTTGAATCCTACAATAAAATTGCCTTCTCACATACATTTCACTTTTAACTAAATAACGTCTTGTATTTCTGGGAAGGTGATTTGATAAAATAATAAACGAATAGCAATATGCTTCAAGTAAAAGAAGAATGAATTATTTTTTTAATAATTCTAATGGCTACCCAATTGACCATAAATATTTTTGTATAATCATCATACACGTTGAAATACTAGTTATTTCTTAAGTGATTAATCGCAGACAAAAAGATATATCACTGTTTCAACAAAATTAAATAAAATAAAAATTTAAATTTCTGTCTAATTACTAAATGTTATCCAGATAAGAACTCTACTTAAAAGCGCTGAAGAGTCAAACCAACTTATGTTTACTAACTCTAATCTCTCTGATAATTAGGCAGAAGACTTTTTCAAAAATGAAGTGACAAGCTCAAGTAGAAAAACATGGTATCTCTAATCTTATACAATTTTAAACGTTTTCATCTATCAAAAGTACTTCAGAAGTTGACTAAATAAATATTACAATAAATTTTCTAGCTTCACAAGAAATCATGTCGTGTGAGTACTTTACTTTTTGACCTTCAATTCCTTCATGAGGCAGTCGCTGTCAATAGTGCAGGTACTGGGAAATACACCAATCATGTATCTTTGCACCAATTACATAATTTGTTATCCATAAGAGAAGTAATTTATTACTAATTTTCGGTTTATGATTTCATTAATTGTTTCTGCTTAAAAACAGTAGAAATTTATGTCAATGGTTCAAACAAGAAAAGACATTAAAAATACAAGCATTATATGTTAGAAAGGTTTTAAAACACCACCAGACCACTAAACTTAGCAAACAACTCCGAATAATTTCTGCTTGTTGTTACTTACCTTTAATCATTCTAAATTTTGGGCAAGAGATTGGGTCATATATTTCTTTCAAACCAACAAAATATGTACACACATTACTTCTATGTTCAATACGGCAATAAGCCGTTGTAGTATCAATTACAATATGATTGATTAAATAGTATTTAATATGTCTACATGTAGTTCTAAAGCATAAATTGAGAGTCATTATGAAAATCTGTGACGACTTTTTGGATAGAATTTATGTTTTAAAAAATATAATTTTTACATCATTGAAATCATTATTTCCAAAACTCTTTCACAATATTTAAGCAAATATTACTATATTAACTCTATTTTTTAACAGCTAGGGCAGGGCTGTACTTTATAATAATTGATAAAGTGGGCTCAAAATGTTTATGTTATATTTTGACCAAATTTCATTTTTCAACAAATAATATCCAACATCTAACACAATAATATAACTTTACCAAGGTGGGCTGAGTCCATCTTAACACCCTCTAGAGTACAACCCTAGGGCCATCAAAAAGTTTAAATTCTGCGAAAGTGATTACTACATAGTCCGTAGAAGACTAATTGAATAGCTCTGAGACTGCGGTCTTAAAAGCTACAATCAATTTTAATAGGGTTAATCAATGCCCACTATTTAGTTGTTACTGTCTTAGTAAACACACATGCACATGCATGTGCAAAGAAATGAAGAGAGAGAATGTCATTAAATAAATTGCGAACAATGGACGCTACGACCGCATTAATCGGGATTTTGTGAAATCATAGATATTCTAACAGTTCATTACAATAGGTATTGCGTTGGCTATCCCAAACAAAGACATTTCGAACAAAAAATAAGGGTGAACCTTACATTGCACAATTAACTAATAGTAAAAAAGCACATTTCATCCAAGATTGAGTTTTGATGCAAGATGGATTTTGTGAAATTACTTACCTAAAAAAATCTGCAGTAAGCAGACAACTGTCTCATTTAAGATGTTGCATTTGCAATAACAGCATTTTATTCTTTTCTTTACAAACTTGTAGTTGATTCAAGGAGGTAATAATATGGGATGAACCAGAACATGAACATAAGATTTTGAATTGACTTGTAAAAAGCTGACATTATGTTTCTGACGTTCATAAGACATATTTGGATTCATTGACCTGAATCCCGCTATATATTAAGGTTGCCCTTTAAGAAAATGCCAAGTTATTAGCGCACTACTTCGCAAGATTGTGTTTGTATGAATTTATTTGCGAGCAAATGTTATAGCTCCAATTTGATAAAGCTTATTTGCATGTAGTTAGCTAGTAAGCGTTTGCATGGTTTTGAGGCTTATCTGAACCAAAAATCAAATACCAACATCAAAGAAAGTAAGAAACAATATCTTAAACTTCAAGTCCAAGCATAACTAATTGAATAAATTTGAGATGTTAAATGCCTTAAGAGAAACTAATCGGGTTCATTCAGTTTGATTCTAAAAAAAGCATCGAAAATTTGTTAGATTCTTAAGATTTTGTGGAATTCTCTCCTGAAAGAAATATTTGATTTACATTGGCAAATAAATATATATATATATATATATATATAATATTGCAAAAATGTTTAAGACCTACTAAGCAATAGCAATAAATTGAATATTTGGCAGGCAATGTGTTAACTGCTGTAGCATTGGGTGTATTTCAAATTGCAATTTGAAAATTTCTAAATAGTTTTTCTAGATCAAGATTAAAATTAGGCCGCACAATGCATAAATTTCTCTTCTGAACCTCATCTGGATTTGCAATTAAAATGTAATTCAACACACCCCCCATAACCATCAGGCTAAATCCACCCTAGTTTCAAACATGATTCTGTATCAGTTTCTGGGCACTAACTTCACCAAGAAAGATAACGTAAACAAACTCATGCATGTGCTGTATAAGTGTACAGGATAAGCAAAGGCTTCCTGATTAAAAGATATTGAATACAACCAAAAAAGAATGGATTAATACTACTTGGTAAAAATGGTCAAAACTTTGGGCAAATAAGGGTTATAAATATCAAATTTAATAAACTAATTGGATTTATGGCAAAATTTATGTGAAACAACTCCTTTCACATGCATCATTTTACTAAAACACATATGTTTGAAGTCGCTATTTTCTACCTAGAATAGCTGTGTTGCATTCTGAAAAAATGTCTATAGTTGATATAGCTTTTATAATTTTGAAGTTTGCACATCTTTTAACTGTTTGCAATAATTTCTTTGGAAATCCCTTTCAAATTTACCAGTAAAAACGCAAGAATCGCTCTATTCAATATACACAATCATCGGAGTCGCTTTTCTTTAATTACTATGAATTGAAACATAAAATCCACAAGAAACTGCGCAATAGTAGACAGGGATGCAATCACGCAAACTCAGTCACTTTGAAACAATGGTCATGATATGTCAAGATTTATATAAATTCTGTATGAAATCATGCACCAACGGGTAAGAGACTCTCGCAGATGCTAAAAGAGGTTCCACCAGATATTATCTATATTTTGACTGAACAGGTAATTTTTCTCAACGAACGATAAACAATAATAATTATATTAAGTGTGCTATAATTGGCTGTTTTTGCTAAAAATCTGAAAAATTCACTGGCGGTTCAAGTAATTTGCTCGACATTATATATATATCTTCTAGAAAGCAGCCGTCAAGCCATTTTATAAAATAATAAAATGGCTTAGAGAAATATATACACTTGACATTAAATATTTTGCAAACTTCGGTCTGATTGCTTCTATGACGATTCGACTAATTCAACTGACACATTTCATAACCCTATCGCTATGCAGCTAAGGGCTAGTATTATATATATATATATACATATATATATATATATATTAGACACTGATCAGTTCTATATAAATTTATTTTTTGTTTTTTGGATTTATCAATTCAGATATACTATAACATTTAAAAATGACCAAATTCACACTTTTAAAAACAATCTTTGTAGACCTATTGATTCATTAATTTTTAAGCTAGGGGTCACAGTTTCTTTACCGTTTGCACCGAGCTGAATAGTTCTAGCTAAATTACATTCATATTTCCGGGATTTATTAATATATTTCTTCCGAATTCTAAGTTTTCCTTTAAATGAAATTCATATCAAATTCGACTTGATTTGTTATAAAAAATTTAGATTTCTAATGATCACATTAAAATATGGAATGTTAATTGCCATGGTTGGGACAAAATATTGAAACTAACTATCCAGAATTTATGACGTAACATGTATTTAGGCTTTCGTGGATTTATGTCATTTTGAATGGAATATCTATAGGTCAAAACATTAACTACCTGCTTTCACTTGACTTATAGTTAGTTTTCGCAATCGCAAAAATAAAGGTGATACCCATGACAGGTACATCCGTTTCTTTTTGAATACTACGGAATTATCCATAGATACATGTATTTTGGGATTTTACATAAATCTTATTGGACATTTCATTGATGTACAAAATTTTAGTTTTAATCATTCCAAGAATCCTATTTACACCACCCGACACATAGATAAGAATAGACGCATAACTGCACTCAACAAATGTATAAATGTCTTGATAAATATTGACACTTTTGATTATCTTAATGTCATCACATATAGTCTAAAAGGCTGAAGCGGGCTGCATCAGCTCTTTTTAATTAAATTAGCTATTGAAATAAGGGATTATATTCATCTTAGGATTTTTTTTTGACAAACTAGTAATTTTAAAAAATTTCTAAACGTTTGTAACTCACGAAGTAATGAAACATTATATATTTGAAGCATACCGAAATAGAGCATTGCCTCATCCCTCATTTTTACCTTTAATTCGCACTCGGTCGCAAACTTCAACCCGTCAATTTATCTCTTTATACCCTCTTTTAATAATTTTGTACATTTCTAATAACAATTTCTTTTGATGAAAGTAGCAAATTTCTACTTGCAATAACAAAATAAGATTTCTGATTAGTCCTAAGTATTAAGAAGTTTTGTTTGAAACTACAAAAAATTCTTAAATTTAGAAACTCATTTTTAATGTTTATATTCAGACCATCGTTAGAACACTCATTCAAGATTTCAATGGATACCAAAATGTACAACCACATTTATGTAAGATTGCAATTTTGCAAACAATGAATTCTTCATGTTTATCTATCCAGAGTTCATTATTTGCTAATGTATATATACTTAAGATGATTTGCTTCTAAACTCATTTAGTGAAACTGTCATAAATTTTCATGTCTGCTTGTTCCAGATTGTAAGGTGTAATTCACATCAGGGATTTACAGTCACGCAAACGTTGTTTTTATGATGTTTGTTCAAACCTGGGTAATTGAGAACCGTTAACATGTTTGCTTTTTTGCAGAAGCAAAGATGATCTTTCAAACTAATAAATCAAAGTTGCATTTATAGGCTTCAAGGCTGTTCTTTTAATAGATTGTGCAATCTTCGATAAGAAACAATGACCTTTTGAAATTTATATTTTGGCATAATGCACATTTCAAACGCAAAGAGGATTCTGATATGCATTAAAGTACACTAGACTAATGACACTACTATATATATATATATACTGAAATTTAAATAATTCTTAAAACAACCTTATTATAGTAGATTGTGTTCATAAATGTTCATAAAAACTTTCATATTTGTAAAATAATTAAAATTTACAATTATTTAATGCTTGGACAAATTTTGATAGTGTTTACATTTAGTGTGAAATTATGTTTTCAAACATTTCGAATACTATAATTTAAAAAGCTGTTTATGCTGAATTTTTAGTCTGAATTAAGTTGCAAAACATTATGCAAAATTTAAGCCCATGGCAAGTTTTTGATTGGAGCCATTTGTTGTTTCTGCCCAAATTTCATTGAATGAAATCAGAATATACATATTTGCAAATTAATGTGCATATGCAAATATGTTGAAATTTTACAAACTTATGTACCTATTTGATTTAACACTAGAACCGAAGAGTGATCAAATTTGACCTCTAGACTATTTTGAATCACAACAAAATTTTAGGCACCTATTCAAGTATTTTGAGATTTCGCCACATTCTTAATTACTAGTTTCGGCACATTGAAGAATACATAACCATAGGCGCATTTAGAATAATCATACAACCTCTAAAGCTGAAAACCACTCCTAGTCATGAAATTTTCATCAATGCCTGATTACGTATTCTGAGAACATAACACAAACTAAAATCATTAATCGTGTAAGTTCAGCATGTAATTAACAATGTTTGAAAGCAATTCAAATGAGAAATATATATATATATGATGTCGTCTGTTTCGAGATTTCTATATATTTTTGCATGTTAATTTCACATTAATTTAATGTTATTTCTTTATACATGTGCAATACGTGACTTATAATAAATACTATATGTTTTTGATATTTTCAGTGTATCCATGAAAAACGTGAAAAAAGTGGCAAATGAGATAATCAGAGCAATTAATTTTTTTCCAAAGACAATGTGAGTCCCTTAAAAGTGGAAAATTAAACAATTACACCACTAAGTATCCCAGAGTTTTCGAGTGATTAAGACATGAGACATTGTCAGAGCAAAGACTCTGCAACTCGCTCCGCTATTATCATTGATAATATTTATAAATTAAATAAGAAACATAATAATGTAAATATAATGAACAATATATTATTAAAGATTAAATTTTAATCTTCAAATTTTGTGTAGTAATGTTTCCGACCGCAATAGTTGACGGCGTCTACCGGGGCAACAGTTTTACCCCATCTAAGAGTGTGAGCAGCAAGCCAGTATAATCTTTAACGCAATCAGTGTTAAGATTTTTACACAGCGCTGGATGGCTGAGGAGATTCACATGTGCCAATTTTGGTCTATTAACGGATGCTGACATCCTCCAATAAACAAATGGACTGAGCAAGGTGGCAGATCCAAATATATATTCTAGCATCGGTAGGGTGCACGGAATTCAACTTACAGTAGAACAATTGCTAACTAATTCTCTAATTACAAGCGGCTGTGTTGCTTATATACAGTAAATCTTAGAATAACATTTACAAATAGCTGCTTGCACTAACAATCACTGTAAACATGAAAACAGCGGACTGGCCTATACTGAGATCTAGGTACCTGCCGCCACAATATATATATACATATATATATATATATATATATATATATATAATTGAGTGTTCTATTGTACAGTTTCGCAAAATTTCAAATTATTTATTTCAATTTTTTTTAAGATAGGTGGTCTAATTGTGTTGCTGAATTATTTTGTTTATCGTATTTCATCAATGCACACGTATATTTCTATTTTTCAAGGTAGGAGTGGAGATTTTACCTATAAGGCGGTTATGGGTTATCCTCTGTTCTAGGGTTAGTTTAAATATTTCCCTTAAATTTCAAAAATGCATATAAAAAAATATGTTTCTTAGAGTAAAATATTTTATTATTCATAAGTAACTTAAGATGATTAATGAAATGTGCTAAGTTTCCCACTAATATTGAATGAGTAAGCAAGAGTACTATTTCTACTACTAAAGAAACCATTGTATATTTGCAATCGCTATTATCATTGATAATATTTATAAATTAAATAAGAAACATAATAATGTAAATATAATGAACAATATATTATTAAAGATTAAATTTTAATCTTCAAATTTTGTGTAGTAATGTTTTAAGCAAGTTAATTTTAAATTCATATAATTAACGTCTTTTTGTAAGTTAGCAATCAATTTCATACTTATGTAATCACACGAGAAAAATTCAAAAAAATTTTAAAATTTGAAAAAATTAATCATTTATTCTTTAGAATACTGGTTTTTTATTTAATCATATACAAACAGAGTGCCGCTTCACGTTAATAGTTCGCTGCTTCGAATTTATCACGAATTATAGAGCTTATTATCATTAATTAACCGGCTGTGCAGCACAGTTAAATTATCTACATAAGGGGACTTCTGTTTCAAATCAAACAAAGATATGAGGAATAATAAATTTTATTTTAGATTCATGACGTTTATAACAACTTCTACGTAAACACAAATAACATGGAGAGTTATTATTTTGCCCTAAAGAGCGAAATATTGAGGTCATGCATATTTTTCTAGTTATATATGTCATGAACTATGTCAGAAGGACAAATTAATGAATTTTAAAAATTCTTTAAAATTCAAATTTGAGCATTGTTTATACAAACCATTGATGTTCCATTGTAAGAGTCAAAGCAAATTTATTGCAAAATATATGCATACAAAAAATCTACCAACTAAAACATGACAAAAAATAAAATATAAACAAATAATTAACTACAAATTAATATGCACAATATATAATAATATAAGCAATGTTTTTGAAAATGGTTGCGTAGGTGCTCAAAGTTGGATGTATGTTTCGAAGTGTATTACCGTCCCCTAATGTATATTGTTTTATTAGAAGAAATTGTTTCAATTTTTTTCTAAACTTTTTATAGTTTTTTTCTATTCGCGTTTCATAATCTAAATTATTCCACAATTTAATTGATATGTGATGAAAGCCATTAGAATTTTTATCTAAACACAAAAAATTTTTGCGATTCCTCATTTGATTTATATAGTCATAAAGAAAAGGAGAGATGTTTGTAGAGATTTAAATAAGATTTAAATAAGATAGATAGCATATGCAGATGAATGTGGTAGAACGAAGATAATATTTTGTATTTATTACGATATTCTGATGCTTCGTCATGCTTTTGTGCAAAGTTTAGAGTTTTTATACAATACTAAGTATTTCCGCTTAATAGAAATATTTATATATCTTAGTTTGAATCTAGATTTCAAAACTATCAACAAATAGTTTGGTAGTAATATGAACAGAAGAATGAGTACTTTTCAGGTATTATAAAATATTTAAACAAGAAAAAATGATTAAAAAATTTGATTGAATTTTTATATAGGCGTTCAATTACTAGTTGAATATATCAACAAGGAGATGACTTTGCAGAAGATATGTGCAGAGATAAGAAAATTGATACAATTGATTAAAATGTTTAGACTCCAAATTGAAATTGAATTTGATATTGTGCAATTATTTCAAAATGTTACCTGATTTAACCTCATTGTGATACAGCATGTGCTTCTGAAGGGTTTGTTTTCCATCGCAATTGTATTGACAGAGATGACAGGAATATTTCTTTATTTGATTGGAGTTATGAGGAACCAATGCTTGCGAGGTTGTTATATGATTACTACTTGATGTTTCAACGTTGCTAATCTAAAAATTCATGTGTTATCGTTTGCAAATGTTCTATAAAATATGGTTGGTGTAAGATTTTCGAATTTAAATGATAGATTCTGGTAAGTATTGAGGACGCTTTCACTTACTAAATTGAGGCGGTTTGTCGTTGGGTATTCATACTTCAGAGTTATTCTAGGGAAAATAATCCGCCCCTTTTGTTAAATATTGAACAATATGACAGGAAATACCAATTGTTAAATAAATTTGGAATTTTTTAATACACTATTTTATTTCATTACAGAATATAAGGAGGCGTTTTAGTCTGCTAACAAGTTATTTCAAAGAAGGGTAAAACGCGATATAGATTTGAATGTCAGGACTTCAGACGGTATTATATATTGAAAAATATCATGAAGCATATAACACAAAATTCTATACTATCAATGAATTTATAAAAAAAGAATTTTTGGAATTTGTTGAAAATTTTATATTTCAATAAGAAATTAGGTTGCTTGAAAATTGCGGTCAATAAATCGCTACTATATTAAGATAAAGAAGTCCGACGCATTACCAATATTTTCAATTCTTATATAAATATTTAAACTATATATAATATATATATATATATATATTTAGGCAAATATTTTAACTATTAATTCTGACTTTCTAAAGTATAAACCTTCTGAATTCATAAGTTGACTATCAGGCTCTAAATATTTGCAACTAACTTTTCATGTTTTCTGCGTTAAGAGTACTTTGATGCAATTTTTTCATAAACTCCTAAATGTCATCTATAAAAAAATAATCTATTTTACTAATGATTTAAATATAAAAACATAGAATTTCTTATCATTCTTGGTTGATAATTGGGTTTTAATAAAATGTACGAATATTTCGTTTTAAACGGTAAATTAAGCGTTAATGGATGGAATTGGATTAGTATTATAAAATATCAAATAAAGGAATCAATTGCTGTTAGTACACAAAGATTTAATGCATTTTAACTGCCTAATTAGGCGTCGATGGAGACAGTAATTGTGTCTAGAAATCAAGTAGTAAATAGCACAGTTGTGGCTATTACCACATCCACCTTATCCCCAAAACGTGACCCCAAAACTATTTGCCAATTAATGCTTCCCATTTTCTAATTGTTCATTACCATGCGCTTCCCTACTCAAATCAATTAAGGAAAAACCAAAATATGCGGGTTTTTAATCAAACACAGTATATAAATGGATAAATTTGTGTGAATATAAAAGGGAAACTTTTTAAATTCAAGAAAAAATTACCATAATTTTGCTATAAACATAATATTTTCCTACAAACGACATTCGGATAAGGATAAACATTTAAGTGCGCATTTATTAAAATAATAAAGTTTCAGCTATTCTCATTTCACAAAAAATAGTTCTTGTACTTGTTTCTTGATTTCTTTGCAGTTTCTGAACAATTAAATGTCTCTAGTTTTGTCTTCATTATCTAATTGAAAAAGAATATAGTTTAATGCCTAAATTTCATTTTCCAACTAGTAAAATTTATTATATATATATATATATATATATATATATATATATTAGGTGTAGGACTTAAATACAGAAGAGACATAATTAATGGTCAACTTGTTTAACTAATTATAAAAGCTTTTCCAATTATATTGACAAATATTTTATTGCTTTATAATTTAAAGGAATATATAGAATAGATCGGAGTTTTTATAATGATCAGATTCAATCAAAAAGGAGGGCTAAGCTGGTTACATTCACTTTAATAAAATACAGTTAATATGTTTTTATGTTTGTGTAGATTTTACAATATTTGAAAATACTATATCATATCTTCCTCTTGACTGAATAAGTCAAAATATGTTAGCATTGATGCTTAAATTACATTAGAAGTTATATATATATATATATATATAT
>CABFPE010000057.1:1349849-1365796 GCA_900660155.1 Hofstenia miamia | reverse complement strand
ATTAGGTATCTTCATCATCTCAGAAATATTTCAAATACGTACCACAAATAATTCATAAATGCACTCTGCCTTTCACACTTTCAATATTGCTCATTCCTCTTTACAAATATTATTTCAGAACATCGCATCCTCCTGTCTAAAACTTTTAATTGTTCCCTTAATATACTCAATTTTGCACAAAAACACGACAATGCATCCGATTACCGATTAAAATACAAAATATAATCTCCTTATTATCAAATTCAAACGCATATTATTTAAATTCAAATTTGGTTAAGGTGTGTTTACAGCTTATCAATGAAATATAATATTTCGCAATCGAGTACTCAATTAGCACAAATTCAGCTGTAAACAGCTGTAAAAGACGATCAATTAATAAAACTAATGAAATCAAAAGAATGAGTAATCGAGTTTATCAATTGCGCTAATACTGCTGTAAACACTTGAAAGACGAGCATATTTCCACAATTGAGATGAAAGACGTAATCAAACCACTTTTGATATTTCGTCTTTCATTCCTTTCATAAATTAGTCATTACGCTAGTGTAAACATTGAATCAATTATATTCATTCGAAACTAGGCATGAAACAGGAAAGGATCATGACACAATTGCCTGAAAAGAATAAACGTTTCTGTGGGATATCTCTAATCCCAAATGTTTTGAATTATAAGATTCAAGTGGGATTAGTCAGCTGTAAACGCTGCATCAATAACAAATAAAAGTGTGATAAACAAGTTCAATTGAGACGCTGTAAACAGCGTATCAACAACAATGCATTCTTCTCAATTTAGAGGTATTATAATTCATTGATGANATCCAACATGATTAATCGTCAACACGATTAATCGAGATTAATCGGATAGATTAATCTATCGTGCTGGTCAAGTAGATTAGATTAATCGTAAACAGCGTGCTCGATTAATCTAGATTATTCTAATTAAGTTAATGCTTATGCATTCAGTTACGTGTTGTCATTTTTGGTTTGATATCTTATCTATGGCCACTCTTCGTGTCGGTCATATGTTTTACAAAAGAAAACCTTAACACCGGACATAGAAGAAGAGCGTGATGATTAGGCATCTAGCATACTTAGGAAGCGTCGGATGTCGCCTAATTCTATATATAAAGATCCTCGATTTTATCAAGCCAACTTCTAATCAGGTTGAGAGACTGTTCAGCAAAGCTGGATATGCTCTATCTGATTTCCAAAATCGTTTATTACCCCTCGACTTAGAGATCCAACATTTCTTTAGCCTAACAACACATGTGGAGTAAAATGACTTCAGGAAATAATCTCAAATAACAATAATAGTTGATATTTTCTATTTTGAATATCTTTCAATTGATATATTGTAGTTTGGATATTTTTAATCAGAAGTAGATTAATCTACGATTATTCGCGATTATTAATCTCCTGGCAGCAGCGATTACGATTGATCTATCGCCAAAAATTTTTTTCATACGATTAATCGCGATTAAAATCTAACGATCCCTGACTGTAAACCCACCTTTAAGCCGCAACTTCGTTTTTAAAATAATATATTAAATTGAGAATATTTAATAGAAAATAAAATTGTACAAAGCAGTTGGATGTTCAATCAGAACTACACCTTCCCATAGGCCCCAATTCGGAATTCTGATATTTGCAGATGTATGGCGAGCAGCAATCATTGGCACGAATAGTACAAAGTAATCCTAAATCGTTGCAACAATCATTGATGGTAATCTGCAAGACTAAGAACAAAACCAAAGGCAACATGTTGATTGTGAAGTAAGCGAATTTCATATTAAAGTGCAGTATTAGAAAAATGTATAAACAGTCGCATATATAAATATGCAAGGAATTATCCAATCAAATGTTTTCCAGAAATCATTGCACATATCTGAAGCTTTAGCTTTTGATTGGTACGATATTTTGACATTTTACATCATCTACAAATAATTCGACTTCGAACAAAGAGATTGAAATTAGCATAATTGCAAATATACTCAATTAAAAATGTTGACCAACGTTATAAACTTCATATACTTACATGAAGTTGAGATAAATGCTTAGAATTCCTTAGCAAGATTCGATTCTATTAAATGCTACACAAACTTAGATATATTTTAAATTTAATGACAAAAACGTATAAGCTAAAACATTTGCGAGATGGTCTAACCATAGATTTCTTTAACACTATGAGGATGTGAACTGGACTTTTGTTATTGACCAAAGCAGGCTGAATGTAAATGAGAAAGTTTGGTAAACCTGTTTACAGTTTGATCAATTTCAATTTGATTTAGTGTAAGATCAGCCTGCTTTGGTCACTTACAAAAACCCAGTTCACATCCCGGTAGTGTTATAGAAATCCATGGTCTATATATATGTATACATATGCATATACCTAGAAAACCTTCAAATAACTTTTGATATTAGGTTCATTATTACAATTAGCTCATAACTAGACAATTAGTGGGGTCTCTTTTCTTACATGTGGTCACATCTGCTTGCTTTAAAACCCGTGCAAATGAATTTGTTTGGAAAGAATGGTTGTATGAAAATAGATGTTCAGAGAAATATTTAAGTACTTTTTTAATATAAATACTGGTAACTTACAAATGCCACAAAAGATATTGTGGATTAGTTTGCCCATTTTTTTTGTGCTTGTTATTCCTGAAACGGTGACTAGCATAAAATAGGCATAATTGTGGACTGAAAAGAAGTTACGAATATAGGTGCTAAAGATGCTTTCAATATTAGCAATGAATAAATCAATCAGTGCATTGCCTCTCTCATGGACAGACATTTAACTGAATTTCATTGCAAATATATTAAATTTTACAGGTAAGAACTCCATTAAAGAATTTTGAATTAATTACTTCAAATCTAAGTAAGAAGGTCATATTAAACAAGAATATTTCTTATACAACATCAGAAATGGTAAAGCCAACCTTAAATATTAATTTGTAATAGATGTTTGTATGGATCAAATATATTGGATTTTGAAAATTTTCAAAACAAATGTAATAGGTGGATAAATCTGAGAGGCACCTATTTATCTTCAATTGAATCTTCAACTATTTTGACAATATCCGTAAATAATTCAGTTAAATGACATCTACTGTTTAAAAATGTTTCTTAGAATGGTGATTTTGTAGATTACAACACATATCTTTTCATTATATTTCCAAATCCAAAAAACAGGTGTGCTAATAAAAACGAATAAAGTTAAAACTGAAGGTAATTGTTTATACATCATGTATTTTACTGTAAATATAACATCAATATAATAAATGAAGTAAGAAAACCGAAAAAACTATTAAACATTTCAAATTGCAAGTTATTGCATTGCTCAAGATTATATGGTGGGATGAAGAAAGTTAAAACTGAAGGTAGTTTTTTATGCATCTTGAATTTTTATTGTAAATATAGCATCAATATAATAAACGAAGTAAGGAAAAATAAAAAAACTATTCATCATAAGTTCAATGTGGGCTTAAATAATCAATATGCTGAAATTTCAAATTGCAAGTTATTGTATTGCTCAAGGTTATATATTTTATTACAATAGTTATGTAACTCTTTTGATAACATATAAAATCTTTCTATTATTAATAATATTATTATTATTATTATTATTATTATTATTTTGTTGATAAAACAATAATTATTAATGTAAAAGTATTGTTATGCCTTTATTAATATATGAGTTTTGAAAATATTTAACAGAAAATAAAAATTTACAAAGCACTTTGATTAGAACACTTCCCAATAAGCAAAAAACGGTTCGGATATCTGCAGATATATGGCGCACAGCATTCATTTTGATTGTGATAACAAAACCATTCCAATTGTTGGCAGCAGTTATGGATGGAAATCTGCAAGACTAGGAACAAAACTAAACGCAAAATGTTGATTGTGAAATAAGTGAATTTCATATCAAAGTGCAGTATTAGAAAATGTATAAGTGATCACATACATAAATATGCAAGGAATTATCCAATCAAATGTTAGTGGGAAACCATTGCACATATCTGAAGCTTTAGCTTTTGATTGGTACGATATTTTGACATTTTACATCATCTACAAATAATTCGACTTCGAACAAAGAGATTGAAATTAGCATAATTGCAAATATACTGAATTGAAAATGTTAACCAAAGTTATAAAGTATACTTTTCATATACTTACATGAAGTTGAGATAAATGCTTAGAATTCCTTAGCAAGATTCGATTCTATTAAATGCTACACAAACTTAGATATATTTTAAATTTAATGACAAAAACGTATAAGCTAAAACATTTGCGAGACGGTCTAACCATAGATTTCTTTAACACTATGAGGATGTGAACTGGACTTTTGTTATTGACCAAAGCAGGCTGAATGTAAATGAGAAAGTTTGGTAAACCTGTTTACAGTTTGATCAATTTCAATTTGATTTAGTGTAGGATCAGCCTGCTTTGGTCACTTACAAAAACCCAGTTCACATCCAGGTAGTGTTATAGAAATCCATGGTCTAAGGCAAGATATTTCTTTTTTCAAATTTAAAAATCATACAACAAAGAAAAATTGTAACTTATTTGAGATTCGAATAAAAAATTTTAAGCTTTAATGTAAGTATACTGAGCTTCGAAATATTTGAAATATGCAAAACAGTTAAAAATTTAGACCGGTTTCGATTACTAAGAATCATCGTCAGTATGGTAAATATGGTAAATAAATATTTTACTATAAACTAAACTAAAGGAAATTATAAATATGTTGCAAGCACTATAAATCTAGAATTATTGATGTTATTTTGAGTTGTTTGTCAAGTAATTTTTCTTTGTTAGCAGCTTTAATAAAAATTTGTTCACTGATATAATTCTTCCTTGATTTCATGGCGATGTAAGTCAATCTCAGAATTTAAATGTCCTCTTAGGTGTTCTTTCATCCTTGTTCCCAGATGTCTCCAATGTGTGATTTATTGCAATCATCATATTGGTAAATTACAGAAGAAACTAATTTCTTAGGGATGTGATCTTTATTGAAGATGTTCTTTGTTGCAAACTATGTTAATATTGGGACAATTTTGATGAATTTCAACTTGGTGTTCAATATTTTGATTTTTTCATTTAACATTTTAACTTGGTTGCCTAAATGCGGAAGTTTTAAATATACTGGACAAATATGATTCTTATCATTGTCTGCTTTATGAAGTTGTTCTTGATTACTTTTTTTAATCATCTTGTTTGAATATTTTTAATGAGTTTAATGGGATAGCCATTGTTTTTAAGGATTTCGAAAATTTTATCTGTTGCATTCGTTAGATGTTTGTAGTTGGATGATGTAATTTTTGCTCGATTAAATAATGCCGTAATTGTGTTTAATTTGTAGGACGTATTACAATTCGAAAAGTATGAAATATATAGTCCTGAGTTTTTTGTTTTTATATGCCAACTTGTTTCATAGTGGTCATTAAAATTGTGTATCGTAACATCTAAAAAATACAGCTTAGTTAACTTTGTGCTTTGGAAATCAATTGTTGATAGTATTGGTCGAATAGGTGGATCTTTAGGATCACAGCTGAATATAGGATTTTTTGATTAACGATTTCAAAAAATTTTTAAGCTTGCATATATAGAATAATAAATTGGTGAGAACATGTTTAATGTTTATAGAGTTTTTCCTGGTTGACGTACGTTGATATTAATCATTGCACACTGGAACAAGTTAAATATTCCATTTATGCGTTTTTGCTTATCTTTAGATATATTATTCAGGAGTATGCATGTATATTTAAATTGGCTATACACCAGTGCTTGCTTAGTTTGAGTAATATTTCTAGTGCGTTTAAGATAACGCACTCCACTTGCGATTCTGCTGATCTTGTTATTAACAAATGCCTTAAAGGTAAAATTTCTATCAATTTGAACTCCTAAATACGTCACAGAATATTATAACTTTTTGCTTGTGAATTACTTGGAGAAAGCTTCAAAGTCATGTTCTTGTTTATGCTGATTAACTGTTTTGCAGTGAATGTGATCAGTTGCATTTTCTCTGCATTCATTGTCAGTTAATTTGGAAACATAGAAGATGTTCAAATACGTTTTGATATGAGGTTCATGATTGAAATTTGCCAATAGCTTAGGCAAATATTGGGGTCCTTTTCCTTAAATGCAATCATATCTGCTTGCTTTAAAACCCATAGAAATGAGTTTGTGTGCATAGAATGGTTATATTAAAATATATGTTCAGAGAAATATTTAATGTACCTTTTTAATATAAATACTAGTAACTTATAACTGCCACAATAGATATTGTTGACTGGTTTGCCCGTTTCCTTAATTAATTCATCTTCACTATTGTATCTAAAACTAAGTTATTTTTGACACAGTTGTGTAATGTTGGTTACATGGTTCGCCTGTTCATCATTATAGGAACCCTATCTTAAAGGCTTCTGTTCATATACCTTGCAATCATTTTTTGATCACTGCGTGTATTATTGCTTTTCTTAATTTCTTGGAAGTTAGAATTGTGTAACATAATCGGCATTAATCAAAATAGGAAAAAGTGGTGATGAGAAGAAAATGAAATTAAAAAACTTTTTATTTATTTATTTTGATGAATTTGAATGTATTTTATATCAATTAGAACCTTTTGTAACTAAGATTTATTATGGTAAAATACCTGTCGACAAAAGAATTGACAAAAGGAAGTTAACTGAACATGTATAGCTAATTAATAACCGCTAATAACACGTTGTGTAACAATCAGCAGAAGAAATTTGAACTCTAAGCTTCTTCCTGAAAGATCTCACAATATCCGAAAGTTCACGAGAATTCTGTTATCCTTAATACTGGTCTAATTGATGCCATACATTCCACAGATGTTCAAACCTTCAAATCCAATATCAATCATATAGTTGAACTGAATCGTCTCAAATTCTCACGACGACTACTTCTTGTAAATCACTCCTGTCTGCAAACATTCACTCTTTCAACGAAGTCACATCATTGCTGAATTAAACGAAGTCCAATCGCGCATGTCTTCAAGCAACTTCAACGTCATTCCTGTCTTTAAAAAATTCTTATTGTCACGAAGAACTGTCAACAGTAGTCTCTTAGCCCTTGATGGGATACATCTTTCTCGAAATGGAATCAAGCAAATGACTCATAACCTTAAAGAATCATTTCAGTCCACGCCAAATCACTCTCTCATCATTCCGTGCTCCTTATATCTCTTATGCAAAAGTCACCAGCGCCTCAACGCGTCGATGTCTCCTTCCGACTCCATCCATCTATCCTCAAAATGCCTAAATCAATCAAACTGGTAAATTTTTTATTTATTATATAGTTATATATTTTGCTTTTCGAAATGTAACTATATATTATATACATGCTCGCATCCAAACACAACGTAGAAAGCACTCATATCTCACTTACTACATGTGTCCTACCAAATTCAGTACATTGATTTATAAAACACTTATTTGGTATTTTATTCTTTAAAATTAATCCTTTCCGGTGACATAGAAACAAATCGAGGTCCTATCCTAAGTGAAATCGACCATACTTTTTCAGAGTACGTCACTAAAAATCTTGGTTTGCAACTGTATTAGGACCCATTCTATTTGCATTATACTTAAATGATATTTCAAAATCCTTGAAAAATGGAACTATTTACCAATACGCAGATGATACTTGTATATTACGAACAGCAAAAATCCCTTTGAGGCAACTAAACATTTGACAAAAGATATTGGAAACATTCGTAACATATTTCAATTGTAATAAACTAAAAATGAATTCTGACAAAACTCAATTTATCATCTTTTCATCTAAACAACAACAAAAGCTTACTGAAAATATTAAAATTAATGTTTGTTATAATGAAATTAGTCAAAGTAAATGTGTAAATTATCTAGGTGTATTAATAGACAATGACTTAAAATTCGATAATTTCTTCTTCCACAAATTAAAGAAGATGGGATGTAGAATAAGATATTCGTACCATTTGCGCCATTTAGGAAAGTCGTCGAATGTAGAACTAATTCATTCATTTGTCTTAAGTCAATTTAATTACTGTGCATTTCTTTTTCAAATTCTCACATCGCAAGAACCTTCATCATTAGCAAAAATGTTTATCTGGGCAATTACAACATTTAATTATATTGAAAAACATCTATCCATAACCCAATGAAGATCATCATGTGATATCTTGGCTCCGAGCTATTTTATTCAGTATCAATCTTTATGTATAATTCAAAAATTTATTCATGAATTAAGTTCACTAAGTTTTCTTAATAATTACATCAAAATCAATAAAAGAAGTAAAACAGTTTTTAGTAGCAATAATTGACAAGATCTTTTAAATGTTCAATCTTATGAATTGATCTAAGTATTGATACAAAATTTGAGAAAGACTATAAACACGTCAAGAAAAAATAAAACAATTTTTATTAAATAGGCAAACATTACTGGGCATAGATAATAAACTCAATGCGTGGTCGAATTACATTTAAAACTGCCTTTTAATTAATATTGCATATTTATATAGTTTTGTAAATATTTTTTGTCATTTGTTAGTTTATAGTTTTGCATACATTTAAGCAATAAATTTGCTTTGACTCTTATTATTATTAATATTATTATTATTTCATTTCTTCTCACAGCTTCATGCTGGTATCCCTCTCAGCTTGGTAAGCTTTCTGCAGGACTCTAGCTGTTCCTAACAATGCTGCCTTCTGTGCTACAGCTCCTCCCCACGTTGGTATTTCCAACTCCTCCTAGTATTTCTTATGTTTCTTAATCAATGCTCCAAGTGTTCCTACAACTACCGGGAATCAACATTCTTTAACTTCCACAGCCTTTCTATTTCCTCTGCCAAACCACTGTACTTGTTTTCTAGTACCTTCCTCGTCTGGATGTTGAAGTCCCACAGTATCTTAACCTTATCATTCTCTATTACTTCCTGTGGCTTGTGCTCATACCACTTGTCTCCTGCATCTAACCCATGCTGCATGCTCAAACTCTAATGTAACATTTATCCCACCTTATCATGCCTGAACTTATACTCATTCTGCGCCACCTTCTCACACCCTGCTATCAGATGACCTACTGTCTCCGTCTTTTTCTTACATAGCCTACACGTATCAATTTTTTTACTCTTCTGTCTATATGCTTCTTCACCCAGTTTGTTATTATTGCTTGCTCCTGGGCAGCCGTTATCAGTGATTCTCTTTTTAGTCCTCCCTTCTTTAACCACTCGTTGCTTTCTTCTCTGTCACATTTTTCTGTGTCTCTACTCTGGTATGCTGTCTTTGCTTCACTCTCAGTTCTTATCTTCCTTTACTCCTTAGTGACCTTCAGTATTGACCCTCTAGGTTGTGCTTCTACGTATTCCTTTGCATTGCTTTTGTTCTACAATTTCCTCCGCTAGTATCTTCATTGTCTTCCTGTCAAGCTCCCTATGTTTATTCTTGTTCCACCTAAATATTCCTACCGAATATCTCAACACTGGTATCGCCCATGTAATAATTGCCTTTATGCTGTTCTGCCCACTCAATGCTGACTTCTGTAGAACCTTCCTTACTCTCCTCTTGTATTCTTTTCTTAGCCTCATCTTCATTTCCTCATGATCTGTTCCTGTCCTCTTATACCACTCCCAAGTACTGGTACCCCTCTTTGACTCCCTCAATCTTATCCCCAGTGCTCTTCCTCAAGCCATCTCGATCTACAAACTTGCCTCTAGTCATTGTCACATTCGCACATTTCTCTAATCCAAATTCAAACCCAGAATCTCTGCTTGCCTTCTCCAATGTCTCCACTTGCTTCTGCAACATCTTCCTTGAACTAGCATACATCTTCAGGTCGTCCATGTACCACAGGTGACTTACTTCTCTACCATTCTTCTCCATCTTATACCCTATGCATGTCTCCTTTAACTTTTCTGTGATAGGTACTAAGCTAACTACAAACAGTAGTGAACTCAACCCATTTCCGTGAAACTCCATTGGCCTCTAGCGTCCTCAATACCCACCTATGTGAAATGCTGTCATATGCCTTCCTGTAATCTATCCATGCCATTGCTAAGTTCGTCTTCTGTCTTCTACAATTCTCCACCATTGCCTGGTCTATCAACAACTGATCTTTGCATCCTCTCGTCTTTGTCCTACATCCCTTCTGCTCCTCTGGTATCAACCTATTCTGTTCTAAGTAACATGCCAGCCTACTTGAAATCACTGAAGTTAGCAATTTCCACGTTGTTGGCAGACATGCTATTGGCCTGAAGTTGCTTGCCTCGCTAGCTTTTTTGGGTCCTTCTGTATCAGAAATTTCCTTCCCACTACCATCCATTCTGGGCACCCACTCACCACACACTCCTCCAATGCTACTGCTAGTTTCTCATGAACACTTGTGAAATTCTTTAGCCAATACCCATGTACCTCATCTTAGCCTGACGCCTTCCAGTTCTTCATCATTTTTAGAACCTCCTTGATTTTTACAGTTGTGATTACTCCTTCTTCTTGCCTGAATTTCTTCTGCATCTGTTCACTCCTCATTCTCTGGTCCCGCACTTCCCCATATATTCTCCCAGAACCTTACTGCATCTTCGCCTGCTCTAGCTGTAGTGTTTTCTTCTGCATCTAGTTCTTTGTAGAATCTTTCTTCTTGGGTCTCAAACTTCATAGTCTCTTGCCTGCTTTCCTCTTGCCCTATATTTTCTGAGTTTCTCAGCTTTTGCAACTAATCTCTGCTTAAGCTCTTCTCTTGCAGTTTCTTCCCCTTACCTGCACCTTTCCTGTACTGCCTTACTTGTTCCGATCTTCCTTAAGTGAACAAAAATCTTGCTCTATAAAATTAAAATTTGAAATCCAAATCATGAATCGATTTATTTTCTAAAATGCAACAGAATTTAAAAAATTTAAATTTCAAAATTTCTGTAGCTTAAAATTGATGAATACCAAAGACAAAAAATCGATTAATTTTTCTAGAATATTTTGTATTTTTCATTTTTTTGTGTAGACAGAATAATTAAGAATTACTCAAAATTAAATACGCACATTTTTACTGGTGACGGGAGAATTGGTCCTATGTGAAATATTGATTTGAATGAAATATCAGATAAAAAATCTAAATCCAGTTTACAAAGTCTACTTCCAACTGAACTTTAAATAATGTGTATTTACAAACAAGGACCTGTACTTTGTTAAAAATATTAAATTTCGCAATAAAGTTTGACTAAGGTCGGAAATATTGAATATCGACATAACATAAAAATCACCATATAGACCTATAGACAATTACAACTAACATATATATATATATATATATATTTCTATATGGATGTATATATGTATATATATATATACATATATATATATATATAATTTAATGTGTAATTGAAATATTTGTAGAATGTTTGCAGTAAATTAGCTTGTCACATTTTGTCATTTGTTTTATTTATGTTTAAATTGTGAAGGGTGAATAGCAATTTGTAGGCTAATGATAGCATAATTTTTCCGGCAGATGTACAAATGTGCCAAAGATGTGTGATAATTGGAAATCATTATAAGCTACATTTGCTTGAATATCATCTGAAACTGGCTAAAATGAAATTGAGCTTAATCAAGGACATTAATGCCCTCTACTTACTGTGAAATAATTCGCGCTATCTTTATAATTAAAGTCGGGGTTACTCTACCAGTCGACAGACGGAAGAGTGTGTGTCAACAGATTAAAATCCGGAACTACCCCTAGAAGTGTGCCACTAAGGCCGGTTTAATCATGCTTGACCTCCGGCGACCCCTGCCACGCAGAGTGCTGATCTGTGTTGAGTCTGATCAGCAGGAGTGAAGCCAAAGGCTGAGCTTCATGAGAGGGTTGCGCCTCTCCAGCTTTCGCCAACCAAGGCTACTAACTGGGTAACTCGTGAGCATCTACTGTCTGCACTAAAACCCATGACAGAGCAAGGCTCCCTCATAGGAAGGCACAGCAAATGCTGGCCAAGGCCTATCTAGAGGCCAGAGACAGAGAAAAATCTCTGTATTACTGCCCTCATAGACGCACTCTATGACTCTGGGCACCGGCAGCAAATTAATGCTTAGACGTCGCCGTCTGTTCCACAAACTACCAGACAGTCTCACATCATCATTACCGCCCCCACATGCGCATAGCACACATGGCGGCACCTTCTTATACCCTATTGTTTAACGTCCAGTCTTGGTTCGGGACTCCGCAAAACGACGCGCCCGTCAAGTATTAGCTCAGCACCACCCTTTGGCTTTCGCCTTGGGAGGTAGCTTCTCCAGGAACCACCGCGAGGAGGTTACTTTCTAGGACGGTTCAGGCACAGGGCCCTTTCGGTTCCCATCTTTATAATTAAAATTTCTGGCACCCATGCGAAGTCTTTATAAAATTAAAATTGTTAGGGTCTATGCACAATTTGACTAATAAAGGAATTGACAGCATAGGACGATAGTAGTCTATAGAAGTTTCTGCTTGTTACACAATGTGGCTAGCTGTGCCAATCAAGGTTTTCGAGTGCTCTGAATGTTAGAAGTCGTGCTGGAATCAGTTCGTAAAACACGATGGGAAAAACTCGGAAAAAAATCATTAAAACTCAAACTCGATCAAAAATCCACTCGAAAATGACGTCAAAATTCAATTATTGTAAATTTCAGTATTTTATCAATCGTAAATATTTTTTTTAGATTAAGACGCTCGTAATTATTGTAAAATTTAATATTTTTTTACTCTAAAAAACTCCGAATTAGACAAGGTATCGACTTGCAATTTACTCCAAAAAATTCTCGAACACTTACTTCTATGATGCTCCACTACTTTCCGGTATTTGATATTTTCTCTTTGTGCTGCACTTTTTCTGTCCCTCTTTGATTAACCTTGAAATCACTAGATTTAGCAGCTTCCAAATAGAAGGCAGGCATTTTACTAGTGCCGTCCAGACCTCCATGGACTTTGCAGTTGTGATCACTTCTTTTTTCTATTTAAGCACTAGGGCGGCCCAAAATATGACCTTAAAAAAGAATTTTAGGAGCCTATAATATGTCTGAAAAAGAGCCTTATATGAACTAAAATATGACTTTAAAAAAATTGGAACAAGAAAAATTATAAATTATTCACGTATCCAATAACATAAAATTTAACATTTTCATCACTGAAATGACGATCCTTCTCCAAAATCTTGCTTAATTTTGAAAAAGATCGCTCAATAACTGCATCTGAAGCTGGGCAGTTTTGAAGTTTTGCACAAACAGCAGGAGTTTGTTCACCGTTTGCACCCAGAATTTTCTTCAGATCATGCAAGCTGAGCTTGCGCTTGTCAATTTATAGTTTACACAGCTTAGAATTTATTTTTAAATAATCAATTCTGATTTTACCAGGACTACCCTTTGACTTAAATTCGCGCTTACTTTAATGGTTAGACACTGTTTGGGGTCTTTTTGTACCCCAAGTGAAATTTAAAGTTCATCGTTACAGTTCAAATTGCGTAAAATCTTCTTTATATTTCATGTACCTTTCTAGAATTATTAAACATATGCCTAAGCAACATATTGACATATTGTATATCTTACTTATTTTGAATTTAGAAGATGCTGTTTACTCTTATAAAAGTGATGTAGGCTCCAACAGTTAATCCTATTCTTTTCTACAATATTTAACAGAGGAACTATTATAATATCAATTTTATATCTCAAATCTTAGCTAAATTACTAATTTTCAAACATGCTTTTATCTTCAGTTCAATGTCATATGTTTGATATGTTTGGGCCTTCGGTCAGAGAATAGTAACTTTTTTTATATCAATTCGAACGTTTTTTAATGCCTCAGAGGCATTTTGTTGTACTTATTAAGGATTATATACTGCAACTTGTTATATGTGTCTGTGTTTTACATTTATATGAGTAAAATATATTAAAATAATAATTTATTGCTAAAAAGCAAGCATAAAACTACCAAAGTATATATATATATATATATATATATATATATATATATATATATATATATATATATATATATATATAGAAAGCATTCAAGTAAATTTTGATATGGGGTTCATTATTACAATTTGCCATAGCTAGATAATTAGTGGGGTCTCTTTCCTTAAATGTGTTCACATCTGCTTGCCTTAAAACCCGTGGAAATGTATTTGTTTGGATAGAATGGTTGTATGCAAATAGATGTTCAAAGAAATATTTAATGTACTTTTTTTAATATAAATACTGGTAACTTACAAATGCCACAATAGATATTGTGGAATAGTTTTAAGCTTGCATATATAGAATAATAAATTGGTGACAACATGTTTAATGTTTTTCCTCGTTTGACTTATGTTGATTTTAATCATTGCACAATGGAACCAGTTAAATATTCCATTTATGCGTTTTTGCTCAACTTTAGATATATCATTCAGGAGTATGCATGCATATTTAAATTGGCTATACACCAGGGCTTGCTTAGTTTGAGTAATATTTCTCATGTGTTTTAGATAACGCACTCCACTTGCGATTCTGCTGATCTTGTTATTAACAAATGCCTCAAAGCTAAAATTTCTATCAAATTGAACTCCTAAATACGTGACACTATGTTACGACTTTTTATCTTGTGAATTACTTGGAGAAAGCTTCAAAGTCATATTCTTGTTTCTGCTGATTAATTGTTTTCGAGTGAATGTTATCAATTGCATCTTTTCTGCATTCATTGCCAGTTAATTTGGAAACATAGAAGATGTTCAATTACGTTTTGATGTGGGATATGTGATTGAAATTGGCCTATAGCTTAGGCAAATATTGGGGTCCCCTTCCTTAAATATAGTTACATCTTCTAGCTTTAAAACCTATGGAATTGAGTTTGTGTGAATAAAATGGTTAAATGCAAATAGATGCTTAGAGAAATATTTAATGTACTTTTTAAATATAGACACTGGTAACATTATGACTGCCACAATAAATATTGGAGACTGGTTTGCCCATTTCCTTAATTAATTCATCTTCACTAATGTATCTAAAACTGAGTAATTTTGATGCAATTGCATACTGTTGGTTACATAGTTCACCTGTTCATCATTATAAGAACCCTATCTCTAAAGGTTCTGTTCATATCCCTTGCAAACATTTTCTGATCACTTCATGTATTATTGCTCTTCTTAATTTCTTGGATGATATAATTGACAATTTTCTTGTGTAGAATCTTGCCAATCCCAATTTCGCAATTAATCAAGAGTAACTTATTACTTTTCACAGTGTTTGCAATGATTAAGTTTGACAAATTCCTAATTCTCTCTTTTTAGTTGAATGTTTAGCTAATTAACTTAAATTAATAAACATTAGCTTTTCTGAATGCTTGACTAACAACAACTTATTTAGATCGAGAGTGGTAGATGGAAGACAGGGTCGAAACCTGAAGCAGTGCCATGCGATTCCAGAGACCTCTTTAGCAGTAACAGCTCCAGCTTTTACTTGAACTTCGCAATGGAAACCATTAACTGGATTAGTGTGTGAATGGGCAACTCAGTGATTGTGTGTGTATGACAACTTACTAATTTAGTGCATTGATTGTTTTTGTTATTATGATTATGTAAAAATAAGGAAGGAACGCAACCACAATGCTTTAGCTTGTTATCGACCTTACATATAATAACCCTACAGATATAACAATACATGCTAGACCTTAGTACATGTAAACAATCAATGCAGCCTGCAAGAAAGTAAATGCATAATTCGGCCAATGGTCAACTATGATATAAAACAATGCGCAACTTGGATTCAATAATAAAATAATAATCATGTAGACAATATAAATATAATCATAATAATTTGGATTCAATAATGAAATAATAACTATGACATAAAACATTGAGCAACTTTTATTCAATAATGACCTAATAAACATGTAGAGCTATATAACTATAATCATAATAATTGACAAGCAATGAGTAATAGGAAAGCTACAATGGA
>CABFPE010000057.1:1333574-1346758 GCA_900660155.1 Hofstenia miamia | reverse complement strand
GCTGTTCCTACGTAAGCGTTAGTTCACTCAATTTAATTTGTCAATTGTTTCTTCATCGGCTAACAAGTTTTCTTATTTTGAACAATATTAAATCTAAGTTGCATTTTACAAAAATAACTAAAGATCATTAACTAAATTTTTACAATTAATTTCAATTAATAATAATCATTTGACGTTGTTCAGCTTAGTTGCTTTTTGGATGATGCTACAATACATTCAATATCTACAGCAATTTGGTTCTGAGGTTGCAACATCTCTTCAATTTCTATTTGTGTGAACGCCTCTGTACACAATATTTTAATGAGCAATTTTGTTTCACGTTCATAAACTTCTCCAAACATTCTTTGTACTATGTTGTTCATGCGTTCTCTCCAAACTGTAATTTCCACTAACAGTCTTTTGTCATCTGTGTCCACCCATGAAATTTCACTTGGCTCTTGCTCGCCCCATTTTTCCATATTGACGTTGTCAATGACTCTCTAAGTATTGGGGGTTAATGCAATTTCTGTTGATTGCAATAGTATGTCTTCCATTTGCATTTCTACCTGACTTTTACTCACCATTTTGATAATTTCAATAGGGCAGTTTTGTCCCTCTCTTCTCATCATCTCTGAACTTTTGATT
This sequence comes from Hofstenia miamia, assembly GCA_900660155.1. Classification (NCBI taxonomy): domain Eukaryota; kingdom Metazoa; phylum Xenacoelomorpha; order Acoela; family Hofsteniidae; genus Hofstenia; species Hofstenia miamia. The sequence goes on along the minus strand of CABFPE010000057.1, from coordinate 1,346,134 downwards.
ATTTTCATGTAAGCACATTGTGGATAATCTTTGAGATATTTTCTTATCTCTTTAGTTATTGTCTCATGTACTTTTCTCTCCTCTACTAACTTTATTGTTTCCAGTGGTTTTGCGTGTTTTCTTTTCATCAAGTTTCTCATTGTCAGCCAAGGTTGTTGCTTTAGTGATCTGAGCTTAGTGTTTGAAGTCGCACCCCACATGTACTTTTTAGTTTCATCTGTTAATATATCAATTTCACTTGGACAAATACCAGTCTTATTGGCAAGTTCTATCATCAATTGCTTTATGTTTGTTGGGATGGGTGCAATAGCTATCTCGTATTTCTTGTTTCTAGCTATTTGCCAATGTTCCTTTTTCATTATTGGTAGTACCAATTTTTAATTACTTGTTAATGCTATTGCTAGTATCCATATCTCTGTTCTTGCTCTAATATCAGGTGCATTAATTTCTTCAAACAGCCACGTTTTAAAATTTCTCTTTGCTTCCATCTCGTGTGCTCTTTTGATCTCATGTAACACAGCCTCTACTGACTTATGATATTTCTTTGTTGGTGACTTTATGTCAAACAATGGCCATTCCTCCTGAATTGGCTTTTCTGCTTTAATTTCCGACCACAATTGTGCTATCCTTTGTAAGTGTTTGGGTGTTTGATTTAGACTGCATTTCAGAAATATATTTCCTGTTTCTTCTAAATTACTATCAATTCCTAATAGTTCTATTATTCTAGATTGGTAATACATATCAATTGCAATTTTTGGTTCGACCATTATTCTCTGTGCTGGCGCCATTTCATTGATTTGGAGATCCATCTTAATGAGGTCAGATATCTTTAATTTTCCACTGTTCAAAGTGAATAAATTTTCTAACTTTATCTCCATCTCTTTGATAAAATCCGGAATATCTTCTTGTTTTTGAGACACTACAATTATTACTCTTGTTTTGTGTCTCTTGGCTATCTTCAACATTTCCTCTACATTTATCTGCAATTTCCTCAAGCTGATTTCACTGTTTTTCATGAAGTATATTACTGTTAGATGCTTTTTATCTAAATTCACCTGTTCACACTCTCTTAATATCTTCTCTCTATTTTTGGTGAGTTTTTGTACATCTTTCAAGGTGAATTGTTCATCAAATGTTACGTGCACTGTGCTCATGAAGTATTGCTGATTAAATTCTTCTTTCATCTCTGTTGTATATGCAATTATCATATTACATGTAGGCCAATTCTTCTTATCAATCCCTATGGGAATTGCTAGACTTTCATTTTCTTTTGTAGATGTGCTCCCTCTTATTAGCTGTTTTGTTTCTGGTGACAAGTTATCATATGAGTTGTACCTCATCTTTCTGTTCACAATGAAATATGGATGTATTCACTCTCTGCCTATTTTAGTCATTCGGCATTCTCTTTCTTCTGACTGAGATGATTTTGTTGTTGTTGATGTTTGTCTGTAAGGGAATATTCCTGAACTCTCCATTGTTGTTGGGAATGAGCTTGTTGAAGGACGTTTTGAAATATCCATGTTGGAGTCATCACTTATTGGTTGAGTTTCCCAATTTTTCATGGTAATCAACACTGTTTCCTCTTTGCCCTTTAATTGGCATCAAGTACTACTAAATGTTGAAGGGGAGTGTGCATATTTTTGTGTTTCCAAACTCATGCCTTTTAATTGATGATCAGTATCCTGATGATGGCCCTCTCTTACCCGCCTGTCCTTTAATTGACATTTGGTTGAGGGTGATCTTTCTGTCGCTGTCTCCATCCTCATACCCTTTAATTGGTAATCAGATTGAGGAGCCTTCCTTCTTATTCTTCGTCTTTTGCTAGTCAGTGTTAAATACTCCATCCTCATACACTATAATTGGTAATTAGATTGCAGAACTTGTCTTCTAATTCTTCTTCTCATGTTACTAGGTGGTGAGTGCTCCATTGGCATGCCCTTTAATGGACAATCAGATTGCAGAGACCTAGTTTTCATTGTAGAACTCATTGATGTTTCCTCCATCCTCATGCCCTTTAGCTGATGATTGGATTGCGGAGTCCTTCTACTTTGCACTCTTCTTGCTTTCATTGGTGATCATGGCGTTGTTCTATTCATTTTTCCTAAGTTCAGTTACTAAATAATATCCCATATTTTGGGGTTATATCTTGATTTATTTTTTGCTGCCCTCTGGGGCATTACTCTTCTCTCAACTTCCAGTTCATCTTTTTTGAGTCTATATTCCTCTTGGAATTCCTCTTCATGTACACTATCCAAATCATTCATCTCGGCATATATGCCATCATCAACCTGTACAATTTTAAATTCTGCATTTTTGTCAAGCATTACTTGCTCAATATTTACTGTTGCTCATTTTAAATTTTGAAAATGTAATACTCTTCCATCATTAAGTTTGTAATTATTATTGGGTAATGTTTGTGTAATTGTGAATGGACCTAACCACTGTGTTTTTAGTTTCCTTACCTGGTTTACGTCTTGTGTTCTCATTAAAGTGTACATGCAAACCTTATCCCCTTCTTGTGTCGTTTGCCATAGATCTTTTTATTAAAATTTCTTTCTTGTCTTATTGCAGATGTTTTCTTATTATGACACATTGCTTCATGAATTCCGGTAATTTGGTCTTTGATCTTCCTTATATACTCATTATCTGATTTTTTTGGAGTACGCGTGGTATTGCATTGATAGTGGTGTTGCTGCTTCTCTTCCATACATGGCTTTATATGGGGTCATCCCCATTGTTGAATGTACTGAAGTATTATAGAAGTATTCCACCATTTCTATCACTTCTCTCCAATCTCTGCCTCCAACACTTGATGTTAATATCCTTATAATTTAGTCATAGTTCTATTGAGTCTTTCAACAGCTCAGTTTGCTTGTGGGTGATACGCTGTTGTTTTCTCAGTTAAAATTTCCATCAATTCAGCCATTTCTTCGAATAATTTACTTTTGAATTGTACTCCTCTATCAGATAGTATCATTTGCATTGGTCCAAATTTCAAAATCCATTCTTTCATAATTTTCTCAGCTACTATCTTTGCTGTTGTGGAATCTAATGGGATCATACGAGCATATTTTGTAAAATTATCTACTAATACTAGTATGTATTGATACCCTTCATCATCTTGCGATAATTTTTCTAAGTCCACATGCACAATCTCATTAGGTGTGGTTGCAATTATTTTTTCAAGTGGTGCTGTCTGTACTGGGAAGTAACTTTTGTTATTTATTAGACACGTAGTACACTTATTAATAATGTCCTCCACTGTTCTTCTAATGCTTGTTGTTATAAACCGCGCATTAAATTATTTTTTTCCATTTGAATTATACCAATATGTCCATTTCCATGTACTCTCCTGACCAATTCCCTTTTATAATATTTGGGAATTGCTATTCTCAATGTTTTTCCTTCCAAATATAGAAGTCCTTTATTGTTCACTTTTCATTTGTATCTTTGAAAATAACTATTAGCTTCTTTCCCCAGTATCCATTTTTCAACATGCAATTTTTCTCGTATTTCTTTAAGAATGATATCTGTTTTCTGTTTTTCGATTATATCATTCTCAGTTATCTCCTCTTTAATCATTATCAGCATTATTGTATTCCCTTTTTTATCTGTGTTGATTTCAGGCAACTCTGTGCACTCACTGTGTGGTAAGAATTGAAATTGTTTCTTTTCACCATCGACTTTTTCAATGTCTCTTTGATATGTATGCCGTCCAAAAATCTGCATTTTTGTGTAATGTTCCTTTTCAGTGCTCTATCATAAACTTAAACTCATTAAGATATTCGTCCATCTCAACACTATTGACGATTTATCACCTGAAAACTTTTTTAGCCATGCCAATCCACTATTATCTGTCCTTACTTTAAAGGTGTGTCCCATCAAAAAGTACCGAAATTTTTTAATGCTTTCCACTAATGACAACATTTCAAGTTTTGTCGATCCATAATTTTCTTAACTTTGTTGTAATTTCCGACTAAAAAATTGTATAGGTACCTCTTTACTGTCTTTCATCTGTCCCAAACATGCGCCTATGGTGACATTACTTGCATCACAATCCAAAATAAATTCCTTATCATAATCTGGTGTATTCAACAATGGCATTTTACTTAATTCATTTCTTATGTTATCCAACTACTCCTGTTCTTTCCATGTCCACTCAAAAATTTTATTTTTCTTCAGTAATGCCGTCATTTTACTTGTTTTGTGAGCTACATTTGCTATAAAAGATCCGTAGTAATTTATAAACCCCATTATCCTTTGTAAATCTTTTTGCGTTTTTGGACTGCTAATGTTCTCTATCATGTCTTTCACATTGTTCTTCATTTTTATTTCACCCTTTTGGATTTGTCTTCCCAAAAATAGTACCTGTGTTTTCAAAATCTCGCATTTCTTCCCATTCACGCGTAAACCTGCATTATAGAGAATTTTCAATGTTCTATCCAATTTATCTAAATGCTCCTCAATCACATCACTTGCTATTAGAAGATCACCTATGTATGCACTTATTCCCTTTTCTATATTTTTGGTATTTAAGTACTTTCATTACATATCTTTGAAAGGTATCTGGGGGATTACATAATCCAAGAGCCATGTACATCCATTCAAATAAGCCATAAAGCGTTATAAATGCTGTTTTTTTGATGTCTTTTGTCTCCATCAGCATCTGCCAGTATGCCTTACATAAATCTATACAGGTATAGTATTTGTTTTTACTGGTCTCATATATTATATCCTCTATTCTCAGAAGTGGATATGCATCTTTCTTCATGATATCATTTAATTTACGAAAATCTATGCACAACCTGTACTTATTTCCTTGTTTCACAAAGACAGTAGGCGCGGCATATGGGCTTTTGCTAGGTCTTATTATCTTATTATCTATCAATTCATTCAAGATCATGTTATAATTTTCTTTTAAATTCTCCAGTACTCTTCTACACAGCAGTCTTATTGGTCTTCCGTAGTTGTTATAATCTTGTGTGTCTCTCCTACTGCCTTCCCCATGCTTATCTCTCCAAAATTGAATATTTTTGCATGTTTCTGTAGGATTCTTATCAATTCTTCTCTTTCTTCATTAATAAGATGCTGATAATCCATTACTTTGATTTCTGGTATTGGATATTCTTTGTCCTTTTCTACTACGTTAATTGTTTTGTTTACTGTCATTTTTTCCGTTTTGACTCTCTTTCCTTTAATTTTAAGGGTATCCTTTTTTATGATAACTACATGATTCATCGCATTTAATATCGGTATAGTACCGTTACCTTTCTTTACTATACACAAACTTGAAGGAATCAACAGCTTTTTTTGTATTAATTCCTTTCTGATCATAAATCATAATTTCTGCTGTTATAGCATTTTCCGTTTGTATTTGACACATTTTCAAATTGTTTGGCAAAATCCTTACATCTTCCTTTAATTGAAATTTTATTACTTCTGTGTCTTCTTCTTCTTCATGGGTTGTAATTACTTCTTCCTGCACTGATATTGTTTTGTTTGTATAGTCAATAATGCACTTGTTGTCCATTAAGAAATCATTTCCCAATATGACTTCATAAGGTAGTGAATTTTTTTCTGTATCAATGACTGTAAACGTCTGTGAAAATGTCGTATTAGCTATTCTAATTGGTATCTCTAGTAATTTACCTTTTACATCAATATAATCTCCTGACGCATTTATTAACCTACTCTTTTCGCTTTGTAAATTTTCCTCTTGAATCCTATCTTCAAAGCACATTCATTGGTTATTATTGATATTACTGCTCCCATATCTATGGTTGCTTTGACCATTACACCATTGATTACTGTAACATCCTCCACCGGGCCTATTTGTACAGTGTGTTATCATTACTAACTATTACTCAGTAAATGGCGGGTGAGGATTTACCAATTTAGTAAACCGCCAGACGTTTCCTCTCTGCTTAACTGGTTAGGTTAATTGAGTACTAATCATCCTTGTTTAGGTGACATAGCTGTGTGACGTTTCCTCCTTGAATCATTTGTGGGCTACTGCCCGAAGCCGATCTCCACATCACAGTTCCTCTCCTTCATGAACGATTGACCAATTCCACTGCACCATCTCAGCTCAAGGGGAATCAATTATGTGTACCCTACATTAGCTCAGTGCATGTACTCATGTCAAGATGTAACTGACTTAAACTCAACTNCTCATTCAGTGGCGAAATTTATCACAGCAGTCTACTATGAGGCAGTCCTGCTGAAACTTTGCAGAGCAATTGGGAGAAAGCAACCTGGTAAGCTGAGCCGACACATCATTTTTCATCATGACAACGCGCCAGCACACACTTCGAGACTGTCTTGATGCTCTTCAATGATTCCGTTGGGAGATTTTGCAGCATCCTCCTTACAGCCCCGATCTGGCTCCTTCGGACTTCTTCTTGTTTCCCAAGATGAAAGAAGCCATTAAAGGAGTCCGACATGAAAGCAAAGAAGAGGCGAAAAAGGCTGCCCTTGAGTGGTTGGCGGGGCAGTCTTCAGACTTTTTTCGAAAGGAACTGGAACGATGGAATTGTAGCATCACCCAAAAAGGAATAAGCTGCAAACAGGAGATTAGCGTCGAATGATTAATAGTGTTGAAATATAATTAGAAATATGATTGTAAAAATTTAGTTAATTATCTTATTCATTTTGTAAGATGCAACCAAGTTACAATATTGTACATTCTAAGAAAAATACTGGAGCGGATTAAGTATTATTTGACAAATTGTAACAAGCGAAATTACGCTTACTTAAGAACAGCCATATTGGCAGAAGATTAATTCAAAATTCAAAATCAGCAGGTACTTAAAACTTTTTAAATAAATAGCTTAGAATTTAAGAGAATTTTGATGAACAATAAATTCTTCGGAGTTTATTTTATTTTCATTCTTCATTTATTTGGTTTGATATTTAATAAAATGTTCAGCTGATAAATAGACTGAGCATGTATTGTTGTTATTTAAATGTAAGGTAGGAAGCTGCAAGTTGTTATGTAACTTATTTTAATTAACTTATCTAAAGCCAATAGTTTTTGGTAATTGCTAAAGTATTAATTATTAAACAGCTAGTGACATTGCAAGGTTGCAAAGTGACATAAATACACAATACAGATTGAGTTTAAGTCAGTTACATTTAGCCTATTTGTACAGTGTGTTATCATTATTAACTGTTACTCAGTAAATGGCGGGTGAGGATTTACCAATTTAGTAAACCGCCAGACGTTTCCTCTCTGCTTAACTGGTTAGGTTAATTGAGTACTAATCATCATTGTTTAGGTGACGAAGCCGTGTGACGTTTCCTCCTTGAATCATTTGTGGGCTACTGCCCGAAGCCGATCTCCACATCACAGTTCCTCTCCTTCATGAACGATTGACCAATTCCACTGCACCATCTCAGCTCAAGGGGAATCAATTATGTGTACCCTACATTAGCTCAGTGCATGTACTCATGTCAAGATGTAACTGACTTAAACTCAATTTTGTAAAGTGTTTGTTAGATTGATTAAGTAAAGCAACCGGGTATTGACACTAACTGCAGTTATCTAATATTAAAGTAGCCATTACAGTAAAACTACTGGCTTTAGAAATTTAATTAATAAGTCACAGTTTCCTACACCTACATTCAATAACAATACATGTAGAGTCATTTATTCAGTCGAATATAGTCAAGTCTCTTACTATTAATAAAAGATAAATATCCCTAGGGTTCGGCTATCCAGCCATTTCAAGTATCTATTAAACATACATGTATCAATCGGTAGTCAGACTAAGCAAGAATCGAAAAACTCCTATCCATAACATAAGTGCTGTTTCATGACTGGCACAAGAACCCTTCGAATTGCTCCCGTGATGGAATCCAGCCACTACTCGACACAACTTGCTTAGCTGAACATTTTATTAAATATCAAACCAGATAAATGAAGAATGAAAATAAAATAAACTCTGAAGAATTTATTGTTCATCAAATTTCTCTTAAATTCTAAGCTATTTATTTAAAAAGTTTTAAGTACCTGCTGATTTTGAATTTTGAATTAATCTTCTGCCAATATGGCTGTTCTTATGTAAGCGTAATTTCGCTTGTTACAATTTGTCAAATAATACTTAATCAGCTCCAGTATTTTTCTTAGAATGTACAATATTGTAACTTAGTTGCATTTTACAAAATGAATAAGATAATTAACTAAATTTTTACAATCATATTTCTGATTATATTTCATCACTATTAATCATTTGACGCTAATCTCTTGTTTGCAGCTTATTCCTTTTGGGTGATGCTACATTACAACTGTAATTGTATTTGTTTTGATTAGGTCTGTTACAATTAGAATGGGTGCACAGTTTACCAGAGGCGGCACTCCTTCTAGTTTAAAGTGTCACTTTCTGTTTCTTTGATTTGTTCAGGTTCCTCTTCATCTTCTAATAAATCTTCATCATCAAAATATGCTTCTTCCTCCTCAATAAAATTAATTTACCATTTACAGTATTTCTTCATATGACCTTTCTTTCCACATGTTTGGCATTTCAAATCTTTTCTGTTTATTTGCTTTATCATTCCATCTTTTAACTTTATTCTTATAATCTCGTCTTTTGGTTTTCCAACTTCTTCTTTTCTTATTTTACTAGTCCCATTTATCATAGGCAGTATTGTTGCCTTCATTGTTGTCAACTTTTTGTTTATCTGAGCATTATTCTCCATCATTACTTGTATCCCTAATCCTTTTCTTATCATTCTTTCTAATGAATCATCTGCATCACATTTTATTTCAAACTGTTGTTAAATTGGTTCTGGAAGTCCCTTACAAATATGGGAAAACAAATCGTATTTTGAATATGTTCTCTCTCTAGAACTTAACTTTAACAGTCTCTCCACTTGCAACATGTAATTTCATAAGTCCTCTCTCTTGTTCATTTTCATACTATTTAGTAGCATACAATATTGACTTTTAAAACTTTCATCATCATAATACTGTTGATATTCTCCTATTAGCTTATTATAGTCTGTTTTAGTTTCTAAATCCAATACCAAGTAATGTTGATAAGCTGCAACCCCCAAATATAGAGGAAATCTTGCTGCTACTTGCTTTTGTATTACTTTTCTTTCCTTTAAGCTCATCTTGAACATTTGGATCCATTTGTTGAATCTTGGTGAATAGCTATCCACTCTTCCTGTAAATTTCTGGAGTATAGCTTTACATGCCAGCATATCTGTATCTTCCTCTTCTGACAATATCATTTCTTTGTATATAGGTTTTGTCTCTCCCGATTTTTTGCAATTGTCTTTTACTTGTTTAGTTATATTAATTACCAATTTCTCTAATTGCTTTGAGATATTTTCTTCTCTAAGGCTTACATTTTCTTTGTGCATCTGAGTCAGAAGTTGTTGTAGCTTTTTGCTCTGTGCTTTAATCTCTTTGTTTGCTTCAGTTACCTTTTCAATTTGTTTTTGAAATGCATTTCTTTGTTCTGTATACTTGCATCTTGTATAGTTTCTTCAATCTGTCTATCTTTCTCAACATTTGCCATTTCTATTTCAAACATCTGTTGAGTTAAGTTTTCTATTTGTATTGTCAGCTCTCTTCTTTCATTGTTGTTGTTTTCTATTATCTTAGTAAGTTCGACTATTGAAAACTCTGCATTTTCTTGTGCTGGTTGTAGCACTATTTCCTTTGGGGACGTCTCACTTTTGGGGGACATATTTGCATTATCTGGGGTTCTTTGGTTTTGGGGTGTTTTTTGTGTCTTGGGTTTAGTCCTTTGTTTTTTACGTGAATTTACCATCTTCATTATTAACTAGAAGTAATCATTTACTGATGCTCTTCTAACATTTTTCTGGGCTAACAGGTTATACTCGCTTGTCTTCTCTTTATAATTCAATAAGAAACAACTCGTTACATTTTTAGATTGATCTTTCTTCTAACTAAACCATTTTCCACACCAATCGTATTTTCACTATAGCATTTCTTGCATCTTCTCTTTTACACAGGCTTTTTGGGCGCCTGTCACTGTCGCCATGTAGAATCTTGCCAAACCCAATTTCGCAATTAATCAAGAGTAACATTACTTTTCACAGTGTTTGTGATGATTAAGTTTGACAAATTCCTAATTCTCTCTTTTTAGTTGAATGTTTAGCTAATTAACTTAAATTAATAAACATTAGCTTTTCTGAATGCTTGACTAACAACAACTTATTTAGATTGAGAATGGTAGATGGAAGACAGGGTTGAAACCTGAAGCAGTGCCATGTGATTCCAGAGACCTCTTTAGCAGTAACAGCTCCAGCTTTTACTTGAACTTCGCAATGGAAACCATTAACTGGATTAGTGTGTGAATGGGCAACTCAGTGATTGTGTGTGTATGACCACTTACTAATTTAGTGCATTGATTGTTTTTGTTATTATGATTATGTAAAAATAAGGAAGGAACGCAACCACAATGCTTTAGCTTGTTATCGAGCCTTACATATAATAACCCTACAGATATAACAATACATGCTAGACCTTAGTACATGTAAACAATCAATGCAGCCTGCAAAAAAGTAAATGCATAATTCGGCAAATGGTCAACTATGATATAAAACAATGCGCAACTTGGATTCAATAATAAAATAATAATCATATAGACAATATAAATATAATCATAATAATTGACAAGCAATGAGTGATAAGAAAGCTACAACAGAGAAAAATCCCTATCCCTATTCTTAAACTACAAGCACCTCAAGGAAACAGTTACCACCCTCACCACCATTGAATAGCTGATTGTGAGGCTGCTCCAGCATTCCTTTAAATGTATGTGGGGACCACCATACAATTACCTCCAGTGCTTAAATGTTTAGCTTTCCATAAACTATTAAATAACCTGACAAGAGAAGAAGTAAATCCAAACTAAATTTGTTCATCAACCATTTGTTGCATATTTATAGCACTTTTTAGTAAATAATCAAATACTCAACTAGTACCTGTTTGATCTAATCTTGTTTACAATTTTCCCTTGTGTTTTAGTTCTGCTTTTAATTATGCAACATCAGCATTATTTAGAGTATGGTGTTTGGCCATCTTTGTTTTTGCCAAATACTGTTGAGTTAATTTTAAATATAAAACTGCATAAAACAATTTACAAATCAAATAATCAATCATAACCATGTGTTTACATTTTAATCATAACATAACATTTTCACTGTGAATAAATCATGCCTATTGGCCTGCATAAATGCATGGCAATTACATGCTATTTATCTTATTTATTATCTATTTGTAGCTCTTGTGATAATAAACTTTATCTTAAGCCAATGGAAATTGTAGTTATCTCTGGTTGCTGGTCTTTACTGTCAGTTGAATTGTAGTCTTTTTTAGCTGGTGCTGTTTCTGGTTGTTGTTGCTCTATTTACTGTGTCTTGTTTTACTCTTTATGGGATCTTTCCAATTGGATTGACAGATATCCTCTCTGAGGTTAAACATGGTGCCACCAATTTGCATTATTGCTTTACCAACCTACTAATGTCATGATTTTGGTTGTTTGAGGCTTGATTCTCAAATATTCATGAACTGTTATTTTGGTAGTTTTAACTTCTTACTTCTTTGATTTATTCTTATTAGATTGTTAGCACCCAACCTGCCTTACTGAGCCCTCTAAGTTGCACTAAGGCAACCATCATCTCTACAACCACTCTGAATTATATAAATTTGTCTAACTCCCTGATCACTCTATTGTGTACTTTAAGTTCAGCCTTGCTATCCACTGCTCCTGTCAGCAGCAGCTTGCAACCAATCATTGCCAGCCATTTTGCTAACTCTCCTCTTGAGGAGAAGATTATTGAGATCTGTGATTCTATGACTTGATGCTTTTCCTGAGTCAGCAAGTGGTGCTCACCAGGCTTAGTGGAAAAATCAGCAAGGGATCCATTGATGCTACAGGTGTGCTAAGCAGGTCACACTATGAGGGCTTGCAGCCAAGTCATCAACATGCTTGAGCCTGGTGAAAGCTTTTACTTAAAAGCAAAGTTTATTTCAGATACAGATGAGAGCTGTAGAATCACTTGAAAAAGAATATAACTGCCTTGCTTTAAACTAGAGGGAGTGCCATCTCCTGTTAACCAAGCATATGATGTTCTTGTTGTAATGATCTTAATGAGATAGTGTGTGCTACTATATACAAAGTAGCCTCAGCCTCTATAATTACCAACAACTGGTGTTAGAAGGTGGGCATTACTTGAGATTATGTAGAACCTGTATGCCATCAACTAGTAGATGCTTTCAGTGAGTACATCACACCTTAAAGTATTAATTAAATTAATGGAGAAAGGGTGAAAGTCAATCTGGTTGTTCTTGATTTTGTAGACAAGGATTTGCCACATGATATAATCCTAGGTGGAGATTTCCTGGAAAAAAACAACTGTTTAATTGACTATAACAACCACACTATATCTATTAAGGAGTCTGATTCCATGAATGAAGAGATTAAAACTGTGCATAACTTCAAAGGGGACATAGTTAACCCATAACCCATGATTGTTAGTATCAAAAGAGAACAAATCAGTGTTTTTGCTGTGCTAGTTCATTT
>CABFPE010000057.1:1312264-1329452 GCA_900660155.1 Hofstenia miamia | reverse complement strand
TCTCAAATTTTACTTACATGAAATTTAAGTCACTTTAACAATTATCAGAATTGAATAAAACATTTTCATATGATACTAGAATTCTTTCAATATACAAAAAAAATTTTTGCAAGTTGGAAAAATCTCCATTATTACAACATGTTTTTCCAATTAATAAACTTATGTAAATGATAGATGCTACAAACCTAAATTTCTATTAAAGTAAAACGATTTATGAATCACTGCCTCTGGTACAAATGAATTAAATACTTCTTCAAAGTGGTTTTCTTGTTGAATTAGAGTATAGAATAGTTATCTCACAATATGCATGTAGGATAATCAGACATTATATTCATTTGCTTTACTGGTTTTTGTTATGTGTTTTTGCCTTTCACACATAATTATGTGATTTTTGTATTCAGTCCTTTCCTTTTTGTGTTTTTGTGATGTGTTTTACCTTTTTGGACATTATTACTTGATTTTGTCATTTTTTCTTTTCCTTTTTGTGTTTTTTGTGATGTAGTTTTACCTTTTTACACATTATTACTTGCTTTGGCTGGCTTCTTTTCCTTCTTTCTGTTTTTTTGTGATGTGTGTCTTTGTCTTTTTGCACATTATTGCTTGCTTTTGACATTTTTCTTTCCTTTTTTGTGTTTTTTGTGGTGTGTCTTTGTCTTTTTGCACATTATTACTTGCTTTTTATTTTCACTCTATACAATTTTTTCAGTATTCCTTTTTTGGCTAACTGAATATTGTGTTAAAAATTAAGATAAATTTTCGTCTTATGCATTGAACAAAATGAAAATTTTATGACAGTATTATTGTAAACTTTTAGGAAGAAGAGAAAGAAAGATGTAGATATACATAAATACGACTATTCTTTATCATAAATTCAGATTTTAATTCCGTATTTTAAAGAATGAATGGTTTTGTTTTTAGGTGTTTTTATTTAATATCCCACATAAATATAAATTTTAAGACATTCTACTAATCAATGATTGTTAAAGTACTTGCAGTTGTATAGTAGTTTATGAAGTGATGATGTTTATTCACTTTCAAAATAAAAAATTGTATACATTTCCAAACACTCATGAGATGTAGAATTCTGAGAAAATTAGATATTAACATGTGTATTGTATAAACCTTAAAGAAAAAGAATATAAAAATAGTTGCTAACATTAGTCCTAACTTGTGCATTTATGTATTGATCTGCAAAGTGGAAGAGTGAAATTCCAAATTTAAGTTATAAATGTAGGTTAGGAAGTTGTTCAATTAGAATTATATGTAAATAAGCCAATATATTTCAGTAATGGCTACATGTAATATTTGATGAACAACTAGTAACAATTCAGGTTGCAAACAGAGCTAATGTAGGGTACACATAAGCTATCTTGATTGAGCTGAGAAGTGGCACTCAAACATTCAATGAAATGGTAAAACTGGATGTGGAGATCCACTTCAGGCAGATGCCCACTAGAAGATTGGTATAGAGGTTACAGTGTGGCTTCGTCACCTAAAGAGTGCATAGTTAGTCAAGCAGTAACAACAAGTAAATCCTTACCCACAATAACAAAGCTAACGTTATAAAGTAACAGTAGATAAATCATGATAATGCCTGGTAGAGGATTTTACATGGCGACTGTGACAGCCAAGAACATCAAACCTACAGAAGAAAGACTCAGTTAAAACCACCCACAAAACGACAACAGAAACTACATATGAAAGTGTGCAAGCAGCAAGCTGTTACACAAACCAACCACCAACAAAAGAAAGAGAGACACCCCAAACCAAACAAATGCACTCCACAGAGATCCTGGAATCACAACCTAAAGATGAAAAAGAAAACATGACAAAAAATCAGAAAAGGAAGTGCGAAAAAAACTGCAATGAAAGCAGTAACTCCCAGAACAATTTGATCATCACTGTACTTCGTCAAGAATTCAGCAACAGATGCCACAGATACAGAACTACAATCCTTTAGTTCACCCCCAGAGTCAAACCCCCCAGACACAAACCCATTAGACATAATGGTCATGCTAAGGAAAAGCCAAGAAAGTGAGGAAATCCTAAGACAACAAGTAGAACAATTGACTGAGAAAGTCAAAGATATGGAAAGACAAAATGAATTGATATTAAGTGAAATTAGAGTGAACATGGAAATGCATTTAGAGGAACAGAATCAGTTATTTCAAAACGAAATCAAAACCCTTACCCACCAACTGTCGGAGTCCAACAAAAGATTTTTAGAGCAAAACCAACACTGGCAAGAAAGAAATCAAGAACTGGAGAGAATGAATAGACAACTAATCAAGGATAACGACCTACAGGTGGGAGAGCTGGAACAATTAAACAATAAACTGAGATCGCTACAACTAACAGAAGAGGAGAATAGAAACAATATGCGAACTCACAAAATCGAGTTCCTTGTCAGGAAAGAGAATGAGCATTTGAAGAATCAGATGAAGATTCTGACCTCGAAAAACAGAAAATAAAAAACTAAATTACAAAAGCAGTGACCACGCAACTGCAAGGGGAAGACATGATCACAAATCACAAGAAACCAAAATATGAGAACTTGATTCTACTGCAGTTAACAGCCAATGACATGATACTGTGCAAAGCAACACTACCCAAATTTAATGGGAGAGTAGATGGCTACAACCCTACATTTGCCAAGTGGCTGCAAATGTTCGAACTGACAATGGCGGAACAGAAAATGAGCCAACAGGCAGCAGCAGCGAGATTCCCATTATATCTAACAGGAGCAGCATCGCAACACTATTTGCTTTTGGATGCAGAGACAAAGAGAGATTATCAACTACTAATCGGAGACTTCATCAATTACTATGAGAATGAAAATTCAAAAATCAGTACCAAATCATTTTGAATGCAACAAAAATGAAAAAAACTGATGACATCCGAAATTACATGTAACAAGTTGAGCGGCTACTAATGCTCAGTTCAAGAGGAAACAGTTATTCGAAATACGACTTGTTCTCACACATTTGCAAGGGGATGCCCAAAAGCATCAGAATGCAGTTTGAAATTAAATGTGACATCAACAACAAATTGGAAAGGATGATCAGGAAAGCTGTAGTGTAACATCCTCCACCTAGCTTATTGCGCTGTGTCTAATTACTGATAATGAGTACTCGGTAAATTGCGGGTGAGGAGTTACCAAGTTGTTGAACCATCAGACCTTTCTCTCTTATTAACTAGTTACGTTAATTAAATAATTGAGAATTGACTATCACTGTTTAGGTGACAGAGCCGTATGACGTTTCCTCTCCAGTTCTTCCATGGGCCACTGCCCAAAGCCGATCTCCACAAGACAGTTCCTCTCCTTCATAGATGATGATTGAATCCACGGCACCCCCTCAGCTCNCATGCCAAGCCACAAGGAGGTAGCATTTGAAGAATCAGATGAAGATTCTGATCTTGAAAAGCAGAAAATAATAAATGAAATTGCGAAAGCAGTGACCACACAACTGCAAGGGGAAGACATGATCACAAATCACAAGAAACCAAAATATGAGAACTCGATTCTACCACAGTTAACAGCCAATGACATGATACCTTGCAAAGCGACACTACCCAAATTCAACAGGAGAGTAGATGGCTACAACCCTACATTTGCTGAGTGGCTGCAAATGTTTGAACTGACGATGGCGGAATGAAAAGTGATCCAACAGGCAGCAGTGGCAAGACTCCCATTATATCTAATGGGAGTGGCATCCCAACACTATTTGCTTTTGGATGCAGAGACAAAGAGAGATTATCAATTACTAATCAGAGACTTCATCAATTTTTATGAGAATGAAAGCTTTAAAAATCAATACCAAATCATCCTGAATGCAACAAAAATGAAGAAAACCGATGACATCTGAAATTACATGCAACAAGTTGAGCAGCTACTAATGCTTAGTTCGAGAGGAAACAGTTATTCGAAATACGACTTGTTCTCACACATTTGTAAGGGGATGCCCAAAAGCATCAGAATGCAGTTTGAAATCAAATGCGACATTGACGATAAATTAGAGAGAATGATCAGGAAAGCTGTCAATATACAAGCCACTATGGAAAACAACGCCTGAATGTATGAGAAAGCCGCATGGCACAGAGATGCACCAATATGGAAGAATAATCTTAAGCCGCGCATCCGCAACAAAACCTATTCTGAAGCTCAACAAGAAAAAATAATAAAAGTAAAGGGGAAAGATGGTAAGATGAGAAAAGTGAAAGAAAAAGATGTTAAATGCTACGGCTGTGGGAAAAAAGGACATAAGAAACCAGACTGCCCAAAACAAATAAATGTTATTGGGGACAAGGAAGCCTACTATGATGAAGAGCATGTAATATTGACAGAAGACAAAATCGACGAAGTATCACCAACCAACAAGGAGTCAGAAAACTAAGTTGAGCGCCGACTCATAACAACCGTGCAGTGATAATGATCCTAACAAACCTTGATATGATGAACACAATAACAATAGCCATTAACGGTGTGATGACAAAAGTGACAATTGATACTGGAGCAGCAACAACCATAATTACAGATGAATGCGCCATGAAACTGGGATTGAAAAAAGAGATGATATGAAGAACTGCAACAAAAGATTGATTAATGCTTCAGGGGATTATATCAACATGAAAGGAATGATAAACGTTGCACAAATGAGAATCGCGAACACAACATTTGAACAACCTCTAGTAGTAGTGGATACACATAACAACTTGTTACCATACAAAGTCATATTAGGATATGATTTTCTGACAAAAAATGGTTGTGTCATTAACTACGCAAATAAAACTATAAAAGTGAAAGAAGAGGAGATGGAAATTGAAGAAGAAAAGGAGAAGCAGAAAACAGTTACATTTCAATTGCAAGAAGACATCCATCTACAGCCGCATCAGTGGAAAATGCATATGATCAAGACGGAAGACACTATAACAGCTGACATAATGCTATATGACAACAAAGGCATCAACACCAAGTGAGTTTCAATGCCGTCCAGTGTGTGCACTATAAAACACGGAAAAGGAAGGGTACCAATTCTCAACGCTATGAACTGGAACATAAACTTGAAAAAATCCCAGATAAGAATATATGGAAAATATATCAAAACCAACATCAAACTCATCTGGAAGGCAATGGAAGACGGTGATGGAGCGAGTAATTTGCATGGTCGATTCGAGGACTTGGTAAAGGAAGGCAGATAGTACTCCACATGGCCAACTCGAGGGCGAGTGGACAAACACCATCTATGTCGCGAGTACTCCCAAAAGCTGATTCAAGGGCATTGGGACGAAAGCAGAAGAGGAAGATACACACAGGATACCCGAAATAAATGATGAGGATTATCAACACCTAGAAGAACAGGACATCACACAACTAAGGACACTCCTAGAGAAACATAAACATATATTCAATTACAGAGAGATAAGCATAGGCCAGGCAGTGGGTGAAAAGCACAAAATCGTCATGACAACAGACAAACTGATTAAACTACTGGTCAGAAGAGTGCCTGAACAACTGAAAGAAGAATACAATCAGATACTAGAAGAACTAATTGACAATAAAATCATCCGGCCGAGTGAGAGCCCATATGCAGCACTGACCATGTTCATGAAACAAGGAAATAAGTACCATCTATGTATTGAATTTCATAAACTAAACAAGGTGACAAAAAGGGATTCGTACCCCCTACCGCGGATAGAGGACATGCTCTACAAAGCCAGTAAACATACATATTTTACAACTTTGGATTTATGTAAAGCCTATTGGCAGGTGAAGATGGAGGAGGATGACATTGAGAAGATAGCATTCATAACCCCTTATGGGCTGTACAAATGGATATACATGGCGTTCAGACTCTGTAATGCACCAGCAACATTTCAGAGATACATAATGAAAGTACTGAAAAACAAGACACACAGAATGGAAGAAGGAGTTGACGCCTATATAGATGACATCATAGTCCAAAGAGCATCTGGAAAAATTGGAGAGGACACTAACAATTCTGGAAAACGCGGGACTCAGGATAAACGGAAATAAGTGTGATATTTTAAAAGAAAAAATAGTGTTCCTTGGAAGAATGATCAAGAAACAAAGAATCTGCATGAAGGACAACACCAGAGAAATGATTTGAAAAATAGAAAAACCAAACAATAAAAAGGGTATACAGAGAATTATGGGATTCTTCAACTATTATGGGACTTTCATTCCGAATATAGCTGGAAAAACAGCAAAGATGACCTGATTGATGAGGAAGTCAGTACCTTTCTATGGACCTGGCAAGAACAAGAGGAACTCGACAACATCAAAGAAGAACTCGCGAAATTACCTTCCTTAAACACTCCGGATTATAATGAGAAATTCATACTAGATTAAGAAGCAAGCAAGGTGGCAATTGGGGCAACATTGGGACAGATAAGAAACGGGAAAGAGGTACCCTGGTGTATCGAGTACCTAAATGAATTCACATTTACGATCGAACACAGAAAGGGCACACTACACAACAATGCAGACTTCTGGACATCACTCCCAGAATACCAAAGAGACGCAGCAAAAACATAGGGAGAAAAGAAGCAATTCCAGTTCCTGCCACACACTGAATATGAAGAATTACCGGAGATAAACGTGGATAAGAAAGGCCAAGCAGTATTACCAATACTCATCAAAGAGGAAATAATGGAACAAGAAATAGTGGACAAACAAAAAGACGATATAATCCTAGGCAAGATTATAAAAAAGATCAAAGAACCTCAAACTACACTATCAAAAATTATGCGGGATATTATGAATGCTACAAATGGAAGGTCAACAAGAATGGGCTATTATACATCAAAGCCAGAAACAACCAAATCGCAATACCTGACTACTTCAAGAGGGAATTGATACAGAAAATCCACGAGAAGGGTCACTTAGGAATAACGCAGATGGAGAAAACATTCAACGCACGATTTATAACAACATCCGTCAGGAAAGTCGTGGAAGACATCATCAACAAGTGCACGACATGCCTTTTAAATAACAAACAACACTTCCTGATACAGTGAGCACTGCTAGAAAAAATTATCGCAACTCAACCCAATGAAATAGTCCACATAGATCTGGAAATGCTATCAAAGGACGCAGAAGGCTACCAGTACTTACTGGTAATGGTGGAAAACTTCACCAAATACGCGAGGATGGTCCCAATGCAAAATACCACGGCAGAAACCACAGCTGAGATAGTCCTAAAAGAATGGATACTGAGATTGGGACCAATGGAAACGATCATAACAGATAAAGGCCTCAATTTGAGAGTGGACTCTTCCAGGAAATGGCGAAACTTCTAGAAATAGCAAGTGAACGAACAACCACCTCCCACCCACAGGCCAACAGAGCAGTGGAATGACTTAATCAAACATTAATCAAGCTAATTAGAGTGGCGACAACACGAATAGGAGGAAGCAGATGGAGAGAGGTTATTGAAATGATTGAATACTATTGCAACATTTTGGTACATGCAATGACAGGAGTATCACCATTCAAAGCCATGTTCGGAATGGAGGCAGCAACCCTGCTTTTGATGCAGCACACCAACTACAGTGAAAAACTAGACAACGCATATGTACAACAATTAAGAAACCAAATCACCGGAATTCATGAAAAGATGTGTCATAATATAAAAAAGTCAGCAGTGAAACAGCAACGTAATTATAATAAAAAAATCTATGGTCATGCACATAAGGTAGGCAATAAGGTATACTCATTCGCACCAATCAAACTCGTAGACACAAACCAAGTCCGGAAGTTGAAAACAGTATGGTCCGGCCCTCACACAATAACACAAACACTACTGAACAATGAATATATGCTAGATAATAATAGACTATTACATTTTCAAAACCTAAAGAGAGCAACAGCAGATATTGAAGAGACAAAGATAGATGAAAATGCTGAATTCAAAATATGCCGAATGAACAGCAACGAAATTATATACAATATGCATGATTTAGATAGTGTACATGAAGAAGAATTCGATGATGAGCAAGAAATAAACCTATATATGACCCCGAAACATGGGATATAAATTTACTAACTGCATTTAGGAAATTAGAGGATAATGATGCACCCACCAATGAAGAAGAGAGTGCGCAAAACACAACAACCGGAGGAGCTCTCAACTACAAACAGGAGAAGGAGAGTGTGAAGAAGTTCTCAAACCAGACGCCGAATCAAGGTCAGAAGGGACGAGAACAAAGAGCCAGTGAACAGACGACATAGAGTGAGACAGCGTCCTAGTAGTCCTCAAGGCTGATTCAAGGGCAGAGAGACCAATGGACAAAATGCCTCTCCCACCAGGGATACCATGACGCTGATTCAAAGGCGGTGAGACATGAGGAGTTCCAGGGGAAGGTGTAAGTGGTGGAAGAACCGTGGAGATGCGGAAGTGATTTAAGGCTGACGTTATCTCATCCAGAACCACAGTTGGTCAAGTGCAAGTGGAATGACTTAATCAAACATTAATCAAGCTAATTAGAGTAGTGACAACACGAATAGGAGGAAGCAGATGGAGAGAGGTTATCGAAATGATTGAATACTATTACAACACTTTGGTACATGCAACGATGGGAGTATCACTGTTCAAAGCCATGTTCAGAGGGGAGGCAGCAAACCTGCTTTAAATGCAGCACACCAACTACAGTGAAAAACTAGACAACGCATATGTACAACAATTAAGAAACCAAATCACCGGAATTCATGAAAAGATGTGTCATAATATAAAAAAGTCAGCAGTGAAACAGCAACGTAATTATAATAAAAAAATCTATGGTCATGCACATAAGGTAGGCAATAAGGTATACTCATTCGCACCAATCAAACTCGTAGACACAAACCAAGTCCGGAAGTTGAAAACAGTATGGTCCGGCCCTCACACAATAACACAAACACTACTGAACAATGAATATATGCTAGATAATAATAGACTATTACATTTTCAAAACCTAAAGAGAGCAACAGCAGATATTGAAGAGACAAAGATAGATGAAAATGCTGAATTCAAAATATGCCGAATGAACAGCAACGAAATTATATACAATATGCATGATTTAGATAGTGTACATGAAGAAGAATTCGATGATGAGCAAGAAATAAACCTATATATGACCCCGAAACATGGGATATAAATTTACTAACTGCATTTAGGAAATTAGAGGATAATGATGCACCCACCAATGAAGAAGAGAGTGCGCAAAACACAACAACCGGAGGAGCTCTCAACTACAAACAGGAGAAGGAGAGTGTGAAGAAGTTCTCAAACCAGACGCCGAATCGAGGTCAGAAGGGACAAGAATGAGGAGCCAGTGAACAGACGACATAGAGTGAGACAGCGTCCTAGTAGTCCTCAAGGCTGATTCAAGGGCATGCAGAAAACTGGTGCACAGCACAACTTTCCTTCCCAAAGTCCATGACACCAATTCAAGGGCGGTGAGACATGAGGAGTTCCAGGGTAAGTGGTGGAAGAACTGTGGAGATGCGGAAGTGATTCAAGGCTTACGTTATCTCATCCAGAACCACAGCTGGTCAAGTGGCAATAGGAGTAACTGTGAGCCGATTCAAGGGCAAAGCAGTAGAAAATATCAGCACAGATTCACAGCCTTTGGACTGTGAACAGAGCAACAGTAAAATACCATTAAGGATGACTCAGCTACACGCCTCCTCAGAAACAACATAAGAAAGAACAGTTAGATCAAAAGAGAGAGAAAAACTAATGTCAAAAATCGATGGAGAAACTTTACACCCTTATTTCATGGGAACCTCAAAAATGCGCTATAATGCCTTTGCAAAACTATCCCCAGAAACAAAGACCTGTATACAAAAAGTTGAGAAAGTCGAAGGAAAATTCTTACCAATTGTGCTTGATGCTAACAACAGGCCAAAAGTAAACGATATCATCAGTTATCTGCAAGATATGAATGAAACATTAGAAAGGCCATACATGCGCAGTACAGTGCACGTCATATTTGATGATGCATTCACATTGGACACAACACAAGCAATAATGGCTTACAAAGATAAGATCACTGAGATACCTGAAATAAATATTGATGCAGAAAACCTTACAATCATACACATACTAAAACAGAGAGAATATACAAAAA
This sequence comes from Hofstenia miamia, assembly GCA_900660155.1. Classification (NCBI taxonomy): domain Eukaryota; kingdom Metazoa; phylum Xenacoelomorpha; order Acoela; family Hofsteniidae; genus Hofstenia; species Hofstenia miamia. The sequence continues at coordinate 1,319,321 of CABFPE010000057.1, read as the reverse complement.
TGTTAGAAAAGAAAGTGGATGATACAACAAGAATGGCAAGAGTGCAAAATGTCAGAATTGTAATCATAATGATAACAACACAAGAAGACATCCCCGAGCACCTAGAAAACGCATGCCGATTAGGAAAAAATATTGAGTAGAATAATAATGAAAGAAAATCCGCTGGGAAAGATGTCAGTTATAAGCATTGCAAATAAGATGGGGATATGCCTCAGTGAGATCATGATATTTGATGATCCAATGAGAAAATATATGTGGGGAGCGACATCCGAGACATGGATGAAGCAACTCCAAAATCAGCCATGGCTCACGACAAAGAAAATTATTAAGAAGAAACTTGCAAGCACAGCCGAAATCCGAAAAACCCTAAAACAAAAGAATATGCAGAGAATACTAATTCATGAAATGGAATGCTATGAATGAGACAGTCTGTGGTGCACATTTACTAAGATCATTTGAAGCGCCAAAATGATGAAAAGAGGAGGTATTATGGAACCTGTAGAAGTCTGTGAAATGGTTACAAAAACCCAGGCAGAAATACTAGAGGAAGAACAACTATTAACATCATCCAGAATACTCCTATCCCCCAAGACACAACAGACAATCGATAGAATAAACATTGAGAAATTGGGAGAAATTAGTCCAGCCAAAAACAATAGAATGGATAGATACGGACGATGAGCATTTCCTGGTTGAGATAAAAAATCACAAAAGAAGTTAAAGATATAAAAGAAAGAAATTTCCAGAGCATAAGAGAACAACAGACAGTGGTGACAATGAAACTCATGTTCACCAAAGCATTCACACATACAGAACTGGAAGAATTATTAAAACCACGAAATCAACTGGCAGTAGATGTTGAGTGCATCACATCAAAAGTGGAAATTAAAGAGGAAATACGATTGAAATTAAGTCGAAGGGGTCTGACACAAGCATTCTGGGACACAATCTCCGAAGCTAAAATGAATTACCCTTGCTACAGCATCAACAACAGAAGGCTCNAGAAGAAATAAGATCAAAAGGAAGTTGATTAAAAATAGTGTAATTAAATCAATTGATATTATTTCAGATTAATTTGTAAAATGCAACCAAGAAAATAACATGTGTCGAAAAAGAGATAATTGTGTCTGTCAATAAAAATACTTTTGACTAAATGATGCTTATGTTATTTTATAGCCATTGTCTTGGCAGAAGTTTAAATTTGAATCGACAGGTACTTCTCTTGAAATTACTATAAATACATTAAAACTACTGTTAGAAATTGATAAAGAATTTTACTTGGAATTCTTATTTTGCTTTTCATTAAAAGTTTGATTATTTAATACAATGACGAGCTAATTGAGCAGTGTTCAGTAGTGGTCTGGATACATCACAGGNGGGTCTGACACAAGCATTCTGGGACACAATCTCCGAAGCTAAAATGAATTACCCTTGCTACAGCATCAACAACAGAAGGCTCGTGCCAACACATTGAAAGAAAGATAGAAACAAAACTCTTAATCTGCACGCCACCAGGAACAGTCGCAATACCAATGGTCCTCCCACAGTGGAGATTACCAAAAGATGTTAAAGTTGTGAAAACATTTCTACATGAGTATAAGTCATACGTTAACACGGAGAGAAAAGCAAAAGCTATAATAGAACGAGATGACTATGAGAAATCAAAAGCAATACTGTTGCAGAATGATAACAAAGAAAGGGTCTACATCAAAGGCACAATAACATCAGGCCAGCTATACACACATGGAAAACTGATAAACGTGCAACTGCAAGATCTTAGAAATGAAATTGAGGAGCAACACCCAAAAGCTATAATGTTATTCTCCAGAGTAAATGATATAGTTTGAACTGATATATGGGAAAAGAGATACTGCTACTACAACATTATGAAGAGGGTTGAAATCGTTACAATGATGAGATTAAATAAAAACAATCCCAACACAATAACAAAAAAAGAGGTAAGAGACAACATCAGTTTCTTTTACAAGGACGTGGCAAATACTTGAAGTCTAAGAAAAGTCTTTATGTTCTTTTACCCCAACAATCAAATCAGAGAACACCTAGCACATACAAGCAGAGCCAACGCACAAATGACACTCATGATCAGCATCAAGGGGATACAACTATATCACAAATACTACGATATCTTCTCACAAAAGATCAACGAATTGAGAGATAACACTAATAGTGGAACACATCAGAGAAACACGTTTCTTAAAATATGCAAATGTCATAACAATGGAAAGAGAGGCAGTCCTAAAAATGACTAAGCAAACAGAATTCGAGAAAACAACGTGGGATGATCAGCAGGCGGAAACAATAATCCAAAAGGCGGATATATTGGTTCACAGAGAATGAGCTGTGCTAAAAATAATGCAAGCTGAGTGGGGCATGTAGCATCATCCAAATAAATTGGAAATAAGCTGCAAACATCGAAAGAAGAAATAAGATCAAAAGGAAGTTGATTAAAAATAGTGTAATTAAATCAATTGATATTATTTCAGATTAATTTGTAAAATGCAACCAAGAAAATAACATGTGTCGAAAAAGAGATAATTGTGTCTGTCAATAAAAATACTTTTGACTAAATGATGCTTATGTTATTTTATAGCCATTGTCTTGGCAGAAGTTTAAATTTGAATCGACAGGTACTTCTCTTGAAATTACTATAAATACATTAAAACTACTGTAAGAAATTGATAAAGAATTTTACTCGGAATTCTTATTTTGCTTTTCATTAACAGTTTGATTATTTAATACAATATCAAGCTAATCAAGCAGTGTTTAGTAGTGGTCTGGATACATCACAGGGAACGATTCAAGGGTCTCTGTGCCTGACCAAGAAAGTGCACATAGGTTAGGTGTAGGGGTTTTCTCTTGATTAGCCGACTAGCATTTCTTTTCTACATGTATCAAATAATTAACTGTCAACAAACGGTTGGATTACTGAACCCTAGGAATTATAATAATACTATTTCAGATCTAAATTAGTGACCCATAATTGACCAATAAAGTGACCGTACATGTAGTAGATTATAAATGTAGGCTAGGAAGTTGTTCAATTAGAATTATATTTAAATAAGCCAATATATTTTGGTAATGGCTACATGTAATCTTTGATGAACAACTAGTAACAATTCAGGTTGCAAACAGATAAAACACTTTCACACAATAGAGTCTAAGTCGAGTTGTGTCATGTCTTGAGTAAGCACCGAGCTAATGTAGGGTACACATAAGCTATCTCGATTGAGCTGAGAAGTGGCACTCAAACATTGGATGAAATGGTAAAACTGGATGTGGAGATCCACTTCGGGCAGATGCCCACTAGAAGATTTGTATAGAGGTTACAGCGTGGCTTCGTCACCTAAAGAGTGCATAGTTAGTTCAAGATTACATAATGTAACAGAAGAAACTAGTCAAGCAGTAACAATAAGTAAATCCTTACCCACAATAACACAGCTAACGTTATAAAGTAACAGTAGATAAATCATGATAATGCCTGGTAGAGGCATGGAAATTTGGAATTTCACTCTTCCACTTTGCAGATCAATACATAAATGCACAAGTTAGGACTAATGTTAGCAACTATTTTTATATTCTTTTTCTTTAAGGTTTATACAATACGCATGTTAATATCTAATTTTCTCAGAATTCTACATCTCATGAGTGTTTGGAAATGTATACAATTTTTTATTTTGAAAGTGAATAAACATCATCACTTCATAAACTATTATACAACTGCAAGTACTTTAACAATCATTGATTAGTAGAATGTCTTAAAATTTATATTTATGTGGGATATTAAATAAAAACACCTAAAAACAAAACCATTCATTCTTTAAAATACGGAATTAAAATCTGAATTTATGATAAAGAATAGTCGTATTTATGTATATCTACATCTTTCTTTCTCTTCTTCCTAAAAGTTTACAATAATACTGTCATAAAATTTTCATTTTGTTCAATGCATAAGACGAAAATTTATCTTAATTTTTAACACAATATTCAGTTAGCCAAAAAAGGAATACTGAAAAAATTGTATAGAGTGAAAATAAAAAGCAAGTAATAATGTGCAAAAAGACAAAGACACACCCCAAAAAACACAAAAAAGGAAAGAAAAATGTCAAAAGCAAGCAATAATGTGCAAAAAGACAAAGACACACATCACAAAAAAACAGAAAGAAGGAAAAGAAACCAGCCAAAGCAAGTAATAATGTGTAAAAAGGTAAAACTACATCACAAAAAACACAAAAAGGAAAAGAAAAAATGACAAAATCAAGTAATAATGTCCAAAAAGGTAAAACACATCACAAAAACACAAAAAGGAAAGGACAGAATACAAAAATCACATAATTATGTGTGAAAGGCAAAACCACATAACAAAAACCAGTTAAGAAAATGAATATAATGTCTGATTATCCTACATGCATATTGTGAGATAACTATTCTATACTCTAATTCAACAAGAAAACCACTTTGAAGAAGTATTTAATTCATTTGTACCAGAGGCAGTGATTCATAAATCGTTTTACTTTAATAGAAATTTAGGTTTGTAGCATCTATCATTTACATAAGTTTATTAATTGGAAAAACATGTTGTAATAATGGAGATTTTTCCAACTTGCAAAAATTTTTTTTGTATATTGAAAGAATTCTAGTATCATATGAAAATGTTTTATTCAATTCTGATAATTGTTAAAGTGATTTAAATTTCATGTTTGTAAAATTTGAGATAGTTTATTAATTGGGTAGATATCAATCATTTTGACATTGAGCAATGAGGTATTAATAAAATATTATGTAATAAGGTTCTTATCACTGAACCAGAACTAATGACCTGGAATCAGGTCAACCACTATGCCTTCTTGTTTTTTAATGAGGTCACACATACCAACTCACTACATTGAGTCTTCACTCATATTTACTGTGATAACAGAAGAAGTTGCCCACACTAGTGACATTGATGAACCATGGCCCTACTGATCACCCTCAAAGGTTATAACTATACAAATGCTTCTATGATATATTCATATGACACTATACAACATACAAGCTTGTTGCATTATCAGCAAAATTTGCTTGAGATGTTGATGATTAAATACAAGAGAGAAGATGCAACCCACTGAGAGCCCATGCTATGCCACTATTAAGAGTTGGGATGAAGAACTAGACTCAGAAATAATCAAAGAAGTTCAAGAGTTGCTACTAGGGTGGTCCCTAAAATTGCTACCCTAAGTTTAATGCACGCAATGGGGATGTAATGTCACTTGGGGAACAATCTATATTTAGTTGATTGCACCTATTAGGCTGGTAAAGACTAATAGTGAAAGTCTAGGGTCTCAAATAAGCAATAGGAACTTGGTTGTGATAACCAGGGAAACTAGCAGAGACTAATATCAAAAGATTCCTTGGTTACTCAGATATATGTGACATTAATATTCAATCTTTCAGGTATAAACTTTTGATAATTTTAAGCAACATTTTAAGGCCTTTGTAAAGCACGCATTGCAATTCAAGATATTACATCTGAACACCCTCATCCACCTATAATACAACTTATAAAATCAACACTAACTCAAATCCCAACAACTACTGCTTCTTTGCTTCAAACTGTGGTACTGTTTTCTAAATTTTAAAGAAAACAATGCAAGTTAAATTTTTATTGGAATATGTCAAACACTATCAGGCAAAGAGAGGAAATTAGGGCTTCAGTTCTCAGACAGATGTTCCTACTGAATTGACATTTACAGAATGTGGTAAAAGGTCTTTGTTCAATGATGATTACCATTCTGGAAAGTGAATTATTTTATTCCTATCAGATTTTCAATTGCGAATTCCTTGCAATTCAAAAGAAACATTCAAAATGGTTCCTGCATTGCTTTAGAAGTTATGCATTTCAAAATGATATTTTCTTTTTTTCATCTGTTCCAATTTTCAACATATGAATTTCAATGGCAAATTTACTTGACTTAGAATTAGATGTGTCCAATATTGTAGAGGCCAATTTTCCATTAACAAAAATCTATGGCTTTTTCTTCCATTATTGTAAAGCAATTTTGAGGTAGAATGAAGATTATTTATAAAATCTTTATCTCTAAATTTAGAAAAGTACAAGAAAATAACTTGATTGTGTTATACAGACGTGATAGAACAATACAAAAGATCTTGAGAGTGTTTATGGCATTACCATTTCTAGAAACATCTCAAAATGTAAATGTCTTCCAAACATTGTATGATTAAGTCAAAATATATTTCCATGCTATGGACATCATTTGGTTTACAAATGAGAATGAAATGAATTTGGCTATGTAAAAGGTATAGTGTTATTATTATTTTATATATGATAGATTAAATTTAGTGTAGTGAAGCTCATCTTGGCATTGTATGTGTTGTGGTTTATTCAAATTGCCTGTTGGACAAGATCAATGACTTTATAGTTTAAATAACTTTGATTAAAATTTTGTACATCAATAATAAATTGGTGAGCAGTAGTGTAATGGCAACACTCTTATATTGATAGAGGAATGCTAGTTCAATTCTAGCCTGTTCAAATTAAATTAGTCAAATAGGACGATATTTCAATGAAGATGGTTCATTGAAGACTAAAATAATGCAAAGCAATACTTTCTATGGAACAATAAATCAGCTACATGCTATTTTGGAACAGTATATTTAAATCATTTTTAAGCCTTTGAAGTCATAAATTGTTAATTTAGACACAAATGGCACCAACTTTTGCAATAATTCTTAAAATTTCGTTATTTTAATTTATGTAATTAAGATTAAATCTAGAAATTTTGTGCAAACTTCATATTTGCCTGGCAACAATGGAAAGAAGTTGAGCTCTTCTATGATAACTCCACCTTTGAGTGGTTGTAAGATTTGTATCTGGCAACAAGGAATCCTATGTAATATATAATAGTTATTCTTCATAACTTGGTAGGAATCAAACCTATATTTTTCGATTTAATAGATGGCTGGTTTCAACTTACACTATGAATCTATGTTAAGCATAACATTATATATATATATATATATATATATATATATTGTAGAA